>OZ020273.1:13330097-13404019 GCA_963971205.1 Aethes cnicana | reverse complement strand
TGCCAAGATCTGGAACGATATCCCTCCCCCGATCCGCATGGCTAAATCTCTTAACTCATTCAAAATAAAATTGAAGATTTTTTTCTTACATTTTCAGTACTAGTTTGAAAATGTGTATCTTGTTGGGTACAAGAGTAAATTTCAGTTACAGTATTATACCCATGTTTATACAGCTTCTAGGCTTATTTCTTGAGACTTGTTATTATTATATATTTAATGTGCGGAATATATATATTTAATGCGGTGCGGAATATATTTTTTTTTGTATCTGCGAATGGTCATTTCATACTGCGGCATCTAACTAGTAACCACTTCTTATACCAATAATTCAAAATATCTCGATTTTATCAGCTCGCTTCTTTTCATTTCTTTCAGAAAAGAGGTAGAATTATATTAGGCAAGTCTTAGTGCGAATCTATTTTCGTAGAAAAAAAACTGAACAAGAAACGTTCGGATACGCATCAGGACCGACTTGTATTTTAGAAATTAAAATTATACGTTGATTTACCTTCTGAAAATCTTGTTTTTTTTTTAAATTACTTATATTTCATATAATTATGTTATTTATAATCATTTTAAACTAAAGTTTTAATTTAAAGGACACTAAAAGTTTTCAAATATTACCGAATAAATTCGAAATTTATCATTGTACTAGTTTCCGAACACACGTTTAGAAAACTGCCGCCATTCTTTATTCATATCTTTCGTCTTAATTTTCGACAAATTAATTTTGAGTAATTCTTTTAAAACGTAAAATTCAATTAATCATGTGAGTGAAAGGAGTGTAGAAGAAATGTTATTTCATATTTTTCGTGTTGTAAGTATTCTTTGCAAGTTTTATGTGTTCTCGCTACTGAGGTGAAAAATTGTATGTGCTACTCGAGAGCAATTTCTTTTACTTCTCGTGCCTTTGAGTCCTTCGCTAAGCTCAAGATTCTAAACTAGAATCACTCGCTAAACGCTCGTGATTCAACTATAGAATCTTTCGCTAGCTCAGGACTCAAACATGGCACGCGAAGCAAAAAACAGTTTTGCTCTCTTGTTGCACAAATAACTATTGTGCAACAAGAGAGCAAAATTGTTTTTTGCTTCGATTCAAAGACACGAGAAGTAAAAGAAATTGCTCTCGAGTAGCACATACAATTTTTCAGCTCAGTAGCGAGAACACGTACATAAAAGGTACTTGCAAAGAATACTTACAACACGAAAAATATGAAATAACATTTCTTCGTCACTCCTTTCACTCAAATTATTACTTAAATTTCATGTTACTTTAAAGTTAGTTGTCGAAAATTAAGAAGAAAGACATGATTTGACATGAAAGAATGACGGCAATTTTCTAAACGTATTCGGAAACTAGTACAATGATAAATTTCGAATTTATTCGGTAATATTTTAAAACTTTTAGTTTACTTTAAATTAAAACTTTAGTTTAAAATGATTACAAATAACATAATTATATGAAATATAAGTAATTTAAAAAATTGCAAGATTTTCAGAAGGTAAAATCAACGTATAACTTTAATGCCTAAAAATACACGGCGGTACTGATGCGTTGCGCGTATCCGAACGTTTCTTGTTCAGTTTTTTTCTACGAAAAGAGAAATGACCATTCCCAGTTATCAAATAAAAAAAAGAAAAAGCGCGGGAACGATTTCACTACATTTTAAGAAGTTTTTTATTCGTTTTGTTTTTAAGTAGGTACTTTTATTTGTTTATTCTTCGTATATTACTGAATATTTTTGGTGTAGAATAGTAAATTGATCACATTAAACTAAAACATGACACTGTGTGACACAAATTTAAAAAATACTTTGATTCACTCAGTGAAACAAACACAATTTTGCTCACTGATTTCTGACAGCAAAGTCTACTTGTTCGAGCTGCTGAGATGAAAATGTAATTTTAATAGTAATAAGTAGTGCTAATTAAACATTAATTCATTGTTTGTTGTAAAACTGAAACATAATTGCCATCAATATTGACGCCGGATGGGCTTAAAATCAGCTGTCCGCACTTAGTTTCATGCTTAGTTCTAGAAAGCTGTAATTTGGCATGAATATACATATTAGTTACGCTGACAAAATGGTACAATAAAATTTTGAAATATATTTTTATAGGGTACCTCCCCTACTCGTAAAGTGGGGATGTATTTTTTTTTTCCTGCGTACCTCATAGTGTGGCGTATCGTTGAATAGGCCTTAAAAATATTGAGGGTTTGTTAAAACCATTTTTTGATTAAGAGATGCGTTTGTGAAATATTAAGCTTTAAAGTGCTATTTTCTGTTAGAGTCACGTGTCCCCCCCCCCCCCTTGCCAGATAAATGGTGGTGTTTAGATAGCTGAAAAAAATCACGGTTGTGGCATATATAACGTAGTTGAAAGGAAAACTATCACAGCTAAGTAGGCTGTACAAACTTACGAGTCATGGTCGACCAACTTATGAAATAATTCAAAAACCGCCGCGGGCGGGCACGTCATACCACAGGCTAGCTAGATGCTAATAAGTCTTAGAAAGGTACTGTGAGCATCGTCAACTTCGGAACCCTATACTTTGCGTGTGGCCCGACACGCACTTGGCCGGGTTTTTCCATAATAAATGCCTATCTGTTAAACTACAGAGTACCTGTGTGATTTATTAAGCTAATAAATAATGCATGTTTCATATTATTATGGAGAATAAACGAATTTGTATTGTATAGTATAAAAAGCTAACCCGTTTATCCTCAAAGTGATAATTATACACACAACCACAACATCTAGGAATATTTACGTTGAATCCATATCCTGTTCACACTGACCCGTAACAAATATATTGGTAAAGGCCGTAATTAATCAATTCGTAGCAATGATTATCTTTCGATACAATCCAATCACGAGCTCTGACGAACGTCATAAAATACACATAGACCGGGAGATGGTGAGACAGAATTCCGAACCATTTGTACCAGGCTGGCGACTCTACAGGGGTATAATTACGTAATGACGAAAAGGAAAATCATGGTCATAGCGCCAGTACCGGGGGCCCAACCGCGTGAGCGTTAATCGAACGTGTCGCATAAATTACGCGTGTCGAACGATTTGTACCACAAAAAAATCTTGTATTTTCCGATAGTCGATGAAAAACGAAGTAGGCGATCGCGTAATCCCATACCTCTCCGGCGCGGCCTACATCCCGCCATACCGACGAAAACATGTTAATTAAAAACCAAAAATTTCACTATTTGTACCAAGCAATTTTTTGCACGAATAATCGTCGTCGAGTAGCCATTCACGAAAATCACCATGCCATACTTTTCCGACGGGGCCAAATGGCCGCTATACCGCTCCCAAGGAGTATTTTTATTTTATTTTGCAGAACGATTTGTACCAGTATGGCATCTGTATTTTGATGGCTACTCGACGATGATTAGCTGTGCAAAAATTAGCCTGGTACAAATGGTTCAATTTTCGATTTTTAATTAACATGTTTTCGTCAGTTTAGCGGGATGTAGGCCGCGCCGGAGAAGTATGCCATTACGCGACCGCCTACATCGTTTTTCATCGGCTATCGGAAAATACAAGTTTTTTTGTGGTACAAATCGTTCGACTTTCTTAATTTATCCGACACGTTCGACTAACGCTCACGCGACCATGATTTTCCTTTTCGTCATTACGTAATTATACCCCTGTAGAGTCGCCAGACTGGTACAAATGGTTCGGAATTCTCTGTCATCATCTCCCGGTCTAACAGATGATTCTCGTTTTTGTCATAAAATTCGGTGACAATTCTCGTTTTGTCCTTTGTTCCGAATGCGAATTGACGTGCCCGACATGCAATTTCCGAACGAGCGCCATTATTTCGACTGTTTGTTAAAATGCGAGTGTATTATGTACATCCGTTCAGAAATAGGCGAGGTATTTTATCGGTTCTTGTGGAGTCATCACTTTGACCAATTATTTATCGGTACCTGGGCGACCGAGCTTTTCTCGGGTGAAAATAGCTAAATCCGGGTTTTTTCTCAGATATCAGGCCTAGCTAAATTGATTCCTCGCCCCGAAAAACCCGTATATTCCCAATTTCGCCGAAATCATTAGAGCACTTCCGAGATCGCTTGTATAAATAAATAAAGATACAAGTTTAGCGCATTCACAGTATAAGATTTAAAAATGGGTTAAAAATGGATACCTACGCTCAGTTGTTAGCGCGATAACCACATTTTTTAAGGCTGACTGACGTTCCAATTGATTTAGGATAAGATTGCATTAAGGCATTCACTGCCACCGACGCATATATGCGTTTTGCTGTCTTTCCCACAGTGCCTTGAACGCACATGTGCGTTGCAGTGTTCCCTTAATGACAGGTGTGGCACGGCGAAAGTTCGAAATACAGAAGTGGCAATGAATGCGTTAAGTATTTCAAACTTGTCTTAGAAAAGATCTAGTGGACCAGAGTGGAGTTGGCGAAGCTATTTTATCCGCATTAATTCCGTACCAATTTGAGAGCTATCTAAGGATGCATTCCAAAGATAACCTGCATAGTATATATCACTCGCAAAGCTATGTAGCTTGGCGCTAGTAAAACGGGTCACATACTCGTAGTTACGTAGTCTCGATCTGGGGTAAGTAAGACCCCTTAAATAGACTACCTTAATCTTTAGTAGGTTTAAACTCAGACAGTTGAAAATTTTCATTTCTTTACCTATTTTTTTTTTAAATTAGTTTTACACTTACAGCGTGAACGAACTGTGATTGTGAAGCCAAACGCCGCTGCGCCGCAGTAAGGCCAAAGAAGAACGCGATATAATGGATCTACCTTTTAATTACCTTTTCTTTGTGCTCACCGCCTTTGTTGGAAACTCGAATCCAAATCAATGGCTCGAGCTTAATGAAGCTAACTCTTCAGCAATCAAACTACAATCCATTAGGGTTCCTTACAAATACTCTGAATTAGAGCCAGTAATATTTAAGTCATTAAATAATGACTACTACTACTACTACAGCCTATTTGCGTCCCACTGCTGGGCACAGGCCTCCTCTCATCGCGAGAGGGTTTGGGCTATAGTCCCCACGCGGGCCCAGTGCGGATTGGGGACTTCACACACATCTTTGAATTAGGTACTTCGCAGGTGCGTGCAGGTTTCCTCACGATGTTTTCCTTCACCGAAAAGCTCAGTGGTAAATTCAAATTGAAGCCGTGGTGGCCTTGTGGTTCGACCTACCGCCTCTCATGCTGAGGGTCGGGGGTTCGATTCTGGCTCGCACCTCTAAGTTTACTTATGTGCGAAATTCAAATAATGACTAATAAATTATTATTATTTCATCATCATCATCATCATTTCAGCCGAAAGACGTCCACTGCTGGACATAGGCCTCCCCCAAGGCTCGCCACTCAGACCGGTCCTGTGCTACTTGCTTCCACCGGTTTCCCGCAACCTTCACGAGGTCGTCGCTCCATCTTGTTGGAGGCCTACCGACAGCTCGTCTCCCGGTTCGCGGGCGCCACTCGAGAACTTTCCGGCCCCATCGGCCATCAGTCCTGCGAGCAATGTGCCCCGCCCACTGCCACTTAAGGCTCGCAATTCTTCGGGCTATGTCGGTGACCCTAGTTCTACTGCGGATATCCTCATTTCTGATTCTATCACGCAGAGAAACCCCGAGCATAGCCCTCTCCATTGCCCTCTGAGTGACTTTGAGCCTTCTTATGAGGCCCATCGTAAGCGCCCACGTCTCGGAACCATAAGTCATCACTGGCAACACACACTGGTCGAAGACTTTCGACTTGAGACACTGCGGTAATTTGGACGAAAAGACACTGCGAAGCTTCCCGAACGCTGCCCAGCCGAGTCGGATTCGACGATTGACCTCTTTCTCGAAGTTGGACCTACCTAACTGGACTGTTTGTCCCAGGTATACATAATGGTCAACAACTTCGAGCGCAGAGCCTCCGATTATTACGGGAGTTGGCACAACATGGACATTAGACATAATTTTCGTCTTGTCCATGTTCATTTTAAGACCAACTCGATCGGAAACTCTGCTGAGGTCAGCGAGCATAATACTGAGGTCCTCCATGGTCTCAGCCATGACTACAATATCGTCGGCAAATCGAAGGTGAGAGATGTACTCGCCATTAACATTGATGCCTCGACCTTTCCAGTCCAGCACCTTGAACGCATCCTCCAATGCAGCGGTGAACAGCTTCGGAGAGATCACATCTCCTTGTCTGACTCCCCGCTGCAGTGGAATAGGCTTCGTGGTCTGGTCCTGTAGTCGGACGGACATGGTGGCATTTTCGTACAAACACTTCAACACTTCGATGTACCGGTAGTCAACTTGGCACCTCTGGAGAGACTGCAGCACAGCCCAAGTCTCGATCGAATCGAAGGCTTTCTCGTAGTCCACAAATGCAAGGCAAAGGGGGAGGTTATACTCTTCGGTCTTCTGTACAACCTGCCGCAACGCATGTATGTGGTCTACGGTACTATAGCCCTTTCGGAAACCGGCTTGTTCGGGAGGCTGGAATTCGTCAAACCTGCGCGCGAGACGGTTCGTAATGACTCTCGAAAACAGCTTGTAAACATGGCTCAGAAGTGAGATGGGTCTATAATTCTTCAACAAGGTGTTATCACCTTTTTTGAAGAAGAGCACCACCACACTTCTGTTCCATGCTCGCGGCGTTCTCCCTTCATGAATGACGGAATTAAACAGCGTCTGAAGGGCCTTAAGGACTGGTTTACCACCCGCCTTCAGGAGTTCGGCTGTAATTCCGTCGTCACCAGGGGCTTTGCCGTTCTTAAGCTGTTTGAGAGCCATACTAATCTCGTACAGGCTGACGTCCGGGATATCTTCGGTATAGTGTCGGGTTAATCTAGCTCTAGGGTCTTTAGCTGGATCAGCGACGGGTGTTCGGGTTGTCGTGTATAACTGTCCGTAGAACTTCTCGACTTCTCCCAACAGCTCGGGTTTGGATGAAACGATCCTGCCGTCTTCGGTCTTCAGCTTTGTCAATTGGCTTTGGCCAATAGACAGATCTTTGGCAAACACCTTCGAGCCTCTGTTACGCTCAATAGCCTTTTCAATACTGTTGGTATTGAATCGGCGTACATCACGCTTCAGAGACTTCGAGATCCGTCTATTGAGCTGCCGATAATGACAAGCGTCACCTGAAGACTGCAGAATCATTTTACGTCTCACCTCCATGAGCTTAAGGGTTGGGTCTGAGATTTTCTTGGTTCTTATACGGCGGGTCTTGAAGAACTTAGACCCAACCGTATGAACAGCTTCCACAAACCCGTCGTTATAATCGTCCACGTCGCTTTCTAGGCATGCAAAACGGTTATGGAGTTCGAGCTGAAAGCTCTCGGGGTTTTGGATCTGGGCCGGTGCCGGGCGGAGCGTAGACTTTATCAGTCGAGATCTCTCAAGCTTTACTTGGATATTCAATGTGCCTCGTACCATACGGTGATCGCTCCCGGACTTAACCGAATTGATCACTGAGACATCATCGAATATCTGCTTCCTCGTCGACATGATAAAGTCTATCTCATTCCTCGTTACACCATCAGGGCTCATCCAGGTCCACTTTCTGTGCTCACGTTTCTTGAAGAAGGAGTTCATCATATAGAGTCCCTCCTTCTCCATGAAACCAGCCAGTAGGTGGCCCCGGTGATTCCTGCGCCCTACTCCAAATTGCCCCACTCTCAGCTCTTCACCGTCTTGTTTGCCCAGTTTCGCGTTGAAGTCCCCCATAACAACTGTGAAGTGAGTTCTGGAGCTATGCATGGCTCTGGAAATGTCCTCATACATAGCCTCCACCTCATCGTCGGAGTGCGTCGAGGTCGGAGCGTAAACCTGTATAACCTTCAACGAATATCGTTGTGTTATTCTGAGTACAAGGCACGCTACCCTGGTCGACACACTACATTTCTCATTCATTATTATTTACTTTATACTTATTCATAAATCTTTTTATACTTTTTAATATTAATGACGAGTAGAGAGTATTGTGATTAACGAATGTACTGCAAATCACAATACTCTCTTCTATTGATAAAATATTAATCTCTCCATTTTATCAAGATACAAGTTATACTTACGAGTATAAGTACTTGATTTTCTTCAATACCGATTCGAGGTTGACAAATAAAATAGAGCAGAAAATATTCATTTAATCGAACATGCAAATCTTAAAACCTTAAATATTTGTTACAATAAAAGGAATACAAGAAAACTAGCACGATATATTTTTATTCCAGTTTTGTACTTGTGCTGGCGGGAGGTATTAAATCGTAACTTCCTGTGGCAATTGTATACGAGCACACTTGGTTAGTTTTTACAAGAACTTTACACTTTTTATTGCTTCTGCCATAAGTAGAAAAGATTTTTTTCTTGAAAAGTTTAGAAAAAGGTGATTATATTCAGAAGAAGTTTGGATGTTCTCGTCAACAGTAATGTACCTAATGATTTTATAGGTATATCCATTCTTATGAATATACCAGTAACGTGAAAAAACCAACCCACTAAAAAGCACAAAATAATTTTGATGTACCCCATCCCTATCCCCTCTCTTTTCCTACCCCGTAAAGCAATTTTCAGCCATACACACAGTAGTACAAAAACAAAAAACAGAAAAGAGACAAATGTACAAAGGCGAGCTTATCCCTGTAAGAAATTCCTTCCCGCTAACCTTTGAGTAGTGGAGAGGAAACATGCGCGTGAGTAGACAAATAAATAAAATAAAATAAAGGGGAAAAAGAAATGCATAGTTTATTATCAAACCATGTGGCAATATTCTTTGTTTTTGTTGATTTGGCACCGACTTCAAAACTGAGTAAATATTCTTAAATATAAAATACATCAACAATATCTTTGACATTTTTGATTTGCCAACGGGAAAAACTTTCACAACTACTCAACTACATACTTCATCGACGCCTTCTCCGCTAACAACTAGCCAATTCTTGAGTCAGCGCAATAAACTCCAGGAAATAACCAGTTATCTTGCGGAACCCGCGGGTTTCCCGCCAGCTCGCGCTCCATCATCCCGCCGCTCACACAAAATCAAACTTGAAAGACTTAGTAGGAATAGTTGGGAACTTTCGAGTATAAAACTAATCGCCTGCAAAATCGCCGGCCGTCCTTTGTAAACTCAGACGGGATTTTAAAACTTTACTCATAACATAAAAGCTGTTGTAAGACGCCATGAATATCTACGCTAGGTATTAAGATACCTTGCTATTTTCTTCGCTGTTTAACAATACATATAGTCGCATGAACCGGCCGCGACCGGTTCTTTAAATTGATTAAATAAATAAATAACGCCTTCAAACTCCGACAGACTGCGATGTCAATGTCAAGTTCACTATATGATTATCATTTCTTTGGGTCGGTTCAGCTGTCGGAGTTTGAAGGCGGGTTTTATTTTTTTATTTAATTTTTTTTTCCTCTACAGTTTCCAACCATTACTATAGAAGTACATAAGTAACTCTGAAGTCTTCGAAATTGACACCAAAATCATCTACGTGCTAGCAAATTTAGAGGAATTCCCTCATTTTCTCATGGATTCCAACATCAGAACTGAACCAAATTAATATGAATATGAAACATCTAAAATAGACACGGAAACTCTTTTCAGCTACAGTTTCCAAACATTACCATAGAAATACTTAAGTAAATCTGTAGTCTTCGAAATTGACACTAAAATCATCTACGTGCTAGCAAATTTTGAGGTGATCCCTCATTTTCTCATAGATCCCATCATCAGAACTGAACCAATTTAATATGGGACCAACTTGGAAGCACCATCTTTAGAACAAAAAAAGAATCATCGAAATCGGTTCACGTTTACTATTTATTTTTGGTAAACATACATAAAAAATAAAAATAAAAATGATTCCGAGGAATTGAGAACCTCCTCCTTATTTTGAAGTCGGTTAAAAAGACGTTTCATCAATAAAAAATAAGTTTTATTTTATGCCTGAAATCTGGAGAGATGAAAGTGTCAGAAGAATCACTAATAAATTCATAACGGTCGACAGACAAATAAATTCAATAAAGCTTAAATGAAAATCTGATCAACAGCTGAGAACCGCAGTAACCGCCGCGCCGCAAACTTCCCCTAAATTTGCTCAAGTTTGATTCCGGAAAACGGTTTTTACCCGGGAATCGCGTAAATTCATAAAGAATGAAACATTTGCAAGTGTAATGAAAGAGACGGGAAAAATAAAGAAGGGAATTTTCATTGTTCCCACACCCAAGGATGAGGTCAGATTATGCATACGAAAACTTATTACTCTCGAAGAAGAAAGAAAACTCCTGGAGCCGTGATGGCCTATTGGTTCGAATCGAACTACCGCCTCTCATGCAGAGGGTCGGGAGTTCAATTCCGACTCGCACCTCTAAGTTTACATATGTGCGAAATTCAATTAGAATTTACAACTGAGCTTTTCGGTGAAGAAAAACATCGTGAGAAAACCTGCACGCATCTGAAAAGTAATTCAAAGATGTGTGTGAAGTTCCCCCAAGTGGACCCGCGTGGGGACTATAACCCAAACCCTGACGATGTGATGAGAAGAGGCCTGTACCCAACAGTAGTAGTAGTTAATCTCTTTAGCCTTAAATTTTCATACTTCGCCTGTACAGCGCTATCTAGATGTAGCTGATAGAGTTCTGTATGCAGGATACCTAGGCAGCGCCATCTATTATCGCATTTACCACTTATTGCAGGCGTACGCTGATTTGTTTGAAGGTTGTCATTCTAAGTTTACCTTATTCCTTGGTATGGTATATATTATTGGCGCTTTCTGGGATGAAAAGTTGTTTTACCGTCAATCCAATATCATTTAAGTATTAGATTAATTTGAAGGGCACTTTCAAAATTCATATTTACTATACATATTTAGAAGCTTGCACGATACAGCACTTGGCTTATCTCGTTAAATGGCGTTAAATTCACCCTTCCGTCACCATATCTGACCATGTTTTTCGTTTGTTTACTCGTTAACAATTTTTCATACCTACCTGTTTACTCATTAGTATTATTAGTGTTTCTCAACACATTATTTCAGCAAATAATACAATAATCTGTCCCGTAGTCCGGGCGGCACTCTGATCCCAAATCTAATAACGCCCGAAGCCTGCATTACCGTGCTTTGTCCGGCCGCCGGAATAACGCAGCACTACAAGGCCGCTAATGCACTAAAACAAAAGAGCACCCGCAGTTTTATCTCTTATCCGAATCCGTCTTTTTATTAAGTCTCATTTTCTTTGAATCGCGCGGTGTTCGCCGGAATGAAAAGCAGTATTAGGTCCCTGAAAAGCATGAGGGAATAAAAGCCAACAAAACATGTATTACATTAAGGCCAGTGGTCGTGCACTGTTAATACCACTCGCGGTCTTTTTAAGCCTATTATCTGAACCGGTACCTACGTAAATCAAAGAACACCGGCTTCGAAGGGATATATCTCTTTTAAATGAACTCACGATTTGATCTCTTTGAAGAATTTCATATCATAGAGTCGAATTGGCTATATAAACAGTCGTTAGGACACGCGCACGATTCATTGTTCTTTTCGTGTATTTTGTTATGAATTTGGTACTTGTAAAAAGATACAGAACTCTTGAATCAAATAACTCATGTGTGCTTTCTCTTTGAAGAGACTTGCTTTCAATTATGAGAGCAAAGTTTGCCTCACGCGGTCATTAATATTGACAATTCAAATTATATGAAAATTATACTTTTATGCATACAAGTATTATAATTTTCTAAGAGGTAGCAGTATTACCTACTGGGTTCCTGATGCTTACTGACAATCTTTCGAGCTAGTTTTCAGACTTTTCCAGCAGCAGCAGTTACAAACGTTAAGTAATTAGTATTTGAGCTCGCATTAGCACTTAGCTGTAGAGAAAGCTTGTTTGTACAACTTGGAACTCCACTGTTTATATCTTAACTAACAATGAAACTTCTTTTAAAAGTCATATGACTTAGTATTGAACTTTTTTAAATGACTTATTTTTAAAGCGGATTGTTAATGCATCAAAAAATGTGGCAGTATGAACATAGATATATTTCTTTGCGCTCGAAGCTGTCGACCCTTATGTATACCTCAGTCCAGTTAGGTAGGTCCAACTTCGAGAAAGAGGTCAATCGTCGTATCCGACTCGGTTGGGCAGCGTCCGGGAAGCTTCGCAGTGTCTTTTCGTCCAAATTACCGCAGTGTCTCAAGTCGAAAGTCTTCGACCAGTGTGTGTTGCCAGTGATGACTTATGGTTCCGAGACGTGGGCGCTCACGATGGGTCTCATAAGAAGGCTCAAAGCCACTCAGAGGGCAATGGAAAGGGCTATGCTCGGGGTTTCTCTGCGTGATAGAATCAGAAATGAGGATATCCGCAGCAGAACTGGGGTCACCGACATAGCCCGAAGAATTGCGAACCTTAAGTGGCAGTGGGCGGGGCACATTGCTCGCAGGACTGATGGCCGATGGGGCCGGAAAGTTCTCGAGTGGCGTCCGCGAACCGGGAGACGAGCTGTCGGTAGGCCTCCAACAAGATGGAGCGACGACCTCGTGAAGGTCGCGGGAAACCGGTGGAAGCAAGTAAGTAGCACAGGACCGGTCGGAGTGGCGAGCCTTGGGGGAGGCCTATGTTCAGCAGTGGACGTCTTTCGGCTGAAATGATGATGATGATGATGATGAACATAGATGTGCAATATTTTAATATCCCTTCCATCCCATCTTCCTTAATCCCATATCCCCTATCCTCCCTTATACCATACGCCCTATCCTCCTCCCCTTTCGAGATCGGCAACGCATTGGTGACGCCTCTCGTGTTAAAATTATATTTTACATGTAAATGTGAACAAATAAATGTACGTATATCCTGATTGAATATCGCTAAATAAATATGTGCGGTGGGCTGGGTTAATCAATGATCAACGTGACTTAGCATTACTGTGCTAACATAGATACCTATTAATAATGAATGTACGACGCTGTGACAGGAGCTTGGACGATAATACGGGCAGTGTTGCCACTTGACGCAGTAATACTTAAGAGCCAGTTTCATCGGCCGTATCTGAAGGGCCAGTCACCATTAAATATGGGCACAGACACAGAGCTGTCATGCCATACATAAATGCCATGTTCCCCAAAATGTGAAATCTAACGAACACAACTAAGCGTTGGTTGATTCAAGTACAGTTGACGGACTCCTTGTCGTTAAATATGGCCGCCGAGCTGTCATTCCATACAGAAACGTCATTTTGTCCCATAGTAAAATATTTGACGTTAACTTTAACTTTAACGAACGGTTTGAATCAACCGACCCTAAGTCAGTTGACGTCCGGTTTCAGGTAACTGAAAATTCATTTATTCTTTGACATCATTTTAATCACACACGGCGGCATTCTCCACTCGATCCTGTTGACGTCGGCTTAATTAGCAAGAATCCAACTACAACCGTTTCTAAATCCCGACTCCCGAGTTCAGGGTTTTAGTTAATTTGTGAATAGTTCTAGTGAAATGTCTCTGCAACTAGAAACTACAGGGAGGAACAATGCAAGGTTCCTGCTAGGTATTGTCTAGTGCAACTAAGTGTTAGAATATGTAAAATGAATTAAATTGATGTAAAACATTCTCTACGAATCCTAAACCGTTAATGGCGGTATCTGGCTAGTGTAAATCCTAACCTTATTTAAATAAATTAAATGTTATGCTAGGAAAATCTCTACAAACAGAGAAAAGTGTTTAATGAGACAGAAAAAAACGCATACCCATGATTTACATTTTATGGTTTTTAATAATGACATGTAAAGCCAGTTGGCTAAAATGCAACCGATTTTTTTATTTAGATTGGTTTTACTGTTCTCACGAATGTATCAAAAGTCAAAAACTACACGTAAACAGTCAAGTCGAACCAAAAAAGCCCAACATGAACATTAAAACTGTTTCAATGTAATGTGCTGCAACTGACTTTGAAGCGCACAGAAAAGCGGAAAAACTGCGCTACGTAAAACCCGGCGTTTATTTTAACTTGAGGCGTGACATGGATTGGATGTCAGACACGCGTCGTATTCACAAACAAAAGTAAAACTATATCCATCGAAACATACACATCAGCAGCAACCCTCATCACATCAAATCTGACTTGCATCTGACCGGTTTTTATATTTTATACGCTAACGTATTAGCGTCACGTATTCAATATTTAGCCGAAATGTCTTCTCGAAGGGTCTTATAGAAATGTTGCACGTCTGCCGTATCAACAATCGGAGGCAATATGTCGGATTTTTATCTCGATTTCTATTCATAGGAAGCAAGTTTGCGTTTTGAAAGTTAATGTTTCGAAGTGGGTTATGCGTTTGAAGGACCGGTTATCCGGGCGGCGTGAACCCGGATGAAAGTATTGACATGAAAATTAAGTGCCCGCATACCCGCGCGACCGGGCTTGGAGCTTATTGAAAACCTTTGCCGAAGCTCTCTGTTACGCATTGCTTGAACTGCTTCTGACAAATATTTGATGGAGATCAGATAGAGCTGCATAAAGATCTCAGGGCGTGTATTCGAGGTCACGAAGTGATCCAATAGAGAAGGGAATAGGAATATCCCTTTCGTTTCTTGGACAAACTTGGTATTCGTGACGTTGAGTAACTGTTAAGTGAGTCACTAGATCCCAAAGTCCAAACGTTTTTCGGCGCGTAAAGTGAGAGTACCTACCTAAGTGGCTTAAGTTTTCTCAGATATGAGACCTAGGTAGACCTATTAGTAGCCGTTTGCCCGCGAATTCGTCCCGCGTAGACTTAGAATTTGCGTACCCGTTGATACTATACATATGGTATAATATATGGTACTTATAGTTATAGAAGTATTGAAAACCCTTGCTTGACCCGTGGAAAACCCGTTCCCGTGGAAATCTGGATAAATGTTATTCCCAGGGTCTCAAACTATCTCCATACCAAATTTCATCCAAATCGGTCCAGTCGTTACGACGTGAAGGAAGGACAAACAAACAAACAAACACACTTTCATTTTTATAATATTAGTAAGGATTTCCGGTCACGAAATATCATTTGAGTCCACGAAAGGATTGTCACCGAAAAGGAATCTCACTCGCTTCTCGAAAAAACCTGTTAAATACTACTTACTAGCCGTAGCCCGCGACTTCGTCCTGCGATGACACGATGACACTATAAATAGGTAAACATTATAGTTATAAAAGTATTAAATAATTAGTTTGACTCGTAAAAAAATGCAGTTATTCCCAGAGTCTCAAACTGTCTCCATACGAAAGTTCATCCAAATCGGTCCAGTCGTTTCGTCGTGAAGGAAGTACAAACAAACACACTTTAACATTTATAATATCACTATGGATATGGAAGATCTGTGTATAGTATGATATTACAGATGTAACAGCAAAAATATTAACACAGTGATGCTGAGAAGAATGAAAAGAATAATATAAGTCACTACACTAGACCAATCTCAAAACAATGACTATAGAGAAAAAAATTCAAAATGCAAACTCCTACAGTAATAGTAGTTTATGTAACTGGTACATAATAAAGGTCCTTAAAACACGAGTGGGGTTTTATGAAACGAGCCGGGAGGCGAGTTTCATAATAATATCGCACGAGTGTTTTAAGGCCCAATTAAGTACAGTTCTGTTGCACACACAACTTTATCTACACTCATTTTATAAATCCTCTCAGATGCTTCAAAATCTGTTCACAATGGTGGCAATTGGAATACGTCAATGTCTCACATTCTATTTTCAAAGAGCATAGACTAAATGGAGCCGACATTTGAATCTGGAACAAACTTTCATTCTGTTTTACTGAAGAATATAGGCGGCCATTGCAGTTGGAAGATGTTCCAAATTTGAACGTCATTACAGCATCGATATCGATTTTGTAAAATGAATTTTACTGTATGACCACAGATATGAAATTGGCTTTGACAAAACTCGCTGTCATAACGGATGACATTAAAACCGATTTTTGAACGCATCATAGTGGATTTATGATATGAGTGTAGATAAAAAGGGATAAATAAACACTTGTAAGCACAAAACAATTCGTATCGTTCGGGAATAATGTTTTTTTGATAACTTTTGCAGGGAAAACATTTATATTAGCAAACAGTGTCGTCGCCTACAAATTGAAAACGTGCCTTCCCGCTGCTTGTTGGTTTGTTTATTAAAGTCTCGTATAAAAGGTTTGCTGTTTACCTATTTACCCTAAAATTAACACGGCACGATTTTTATTTCTATAGACCTAAATTCTTTGGGTTTCCAAAGTTAATTTCACTTATTAATTTGTCTCACCAACAGATTATAATTTTAGGTATATGCTGTTCATCATCATTTCAGCCGAAAGACGTCCACTACTGGACATAGGCCTCCCCCAAGGCGCGCCACTCAGACCGGCCCTCTGACACTAGCATCCACCGCGTTCCCGCGACCTTTACAAGGTCATCACTCCACTATTAAGCGTGAAGAGGTGACAGACAACATCGCACAACCGCATCAACAGAAATTGTGCAAATAGAAACCATTTATTTTATAAATACTGTTAACAAAGGCATTAATATAGGTGTTCACTATAACTTAAATACAAATTGTCCAAGAAGTTGTCCATTATACAAATGCATAAATGTATGTAGTAGAGTTTTTTTCCAAATACAGAATTTTATTTACCAACGTTTTAAATCGACTTTAGATGTATAAACACATCCATCATTTAAAAGAATACAATTAAGTAAGTTACACTTTGTGTCAGTTTGAATGAGCATTTAAAACGTATTCGAAATCATAACTATTGTTTAGTTTTCGTCTCAAAGTGGAATCGAAATGTGGCTTGCAAATTCAAGTCTGACTTAAGACAACTCGATTTGCCTGTCAGGCGTTGTAATTGCAGCCCTATTTTGAAGGGATGTGGCTCCGAATGGTGGTAAAGTAAAATTTGTGATGTAGTAAGTAAACAGGGGCGCGATTGTTGTGGCTTGCCGTTGGTTGTTTGTTTGTCAAACTACGCCAACAACGTTGATTTGTATGTCCAGCGATATAGGAGTTTGATTTTAGCACACTTTAAGGTCGCATTTGGAACCAGCAGTTGCTCGTACTAAATTCGACTTTAACGTACTTCCATTTGGTTGGATTTAACAGCCGTACACTAAACTTTGCATGTATCTGACGTCAATACAAAGTAAGCAAACTCTTATTGCAATGTAAACCGGGTTAATATAAATATTTTATTATATTATAATCTGTGCCATACTTTTTTTAAACTGAATAAGTATGTTATTGTAGTATGGCTATAATGTGAGTGGTAATAAATCATCATCAACAGTTTAAAAATTCTTGACAATGAATATTACGGTACGAGCCCTAATGCGAAATTGTTCGTCCATTGAGTAAAACTGAACGTAAGTTTATTTTGAAGTGAAATTTAGTTTACTTTATTTATTTATATACGAGAAACAAATACATATATTAAGATTATTAATTTAATGAAGTTCCTTTCCTGATTCATAGAAAACTGAAATTTTGATTTATTGTAATTAAAAAGATAGGTATTATTCTTCCAACAACCTGCTTCGGCGAGGTTCGGGCGTTTTTAATTTAAAATATTCAGGATTTTGATTCTATACAAACAATTTCTCCTTACTCGTTCAAAAGGAACGTCCTCTTAATGTATTATATAACTGTGAAATTTGTTTATTGCAGTGGCTTTGAAAAATTAAAAAGAATTGATTTAATTTATATCTTGTTTACAACGTATGACTGGTCGATATCTTTTGCATCGGGGCTCGTATGTATGTTAAATTGGCAACACTAAGGTGATGACAAACTTAGACATTGACGGCCATACCTCACAGGACAGTGGCGGCAACTGGTGAGCAAAAAACGATGGCCCTGAATGACACGTCCGTCATTGTCTGGGTTTTATCTAATCAGTCTAAACTGATTGCCTTAAAAGTGTTTACCCTAAAGATCGCTATAATTAACGATGCTCGTTCTGGCAGTAGGACCTGACGAGGGGTCCATCCGAATAACTACCACCCTTACCCACTAACCTGCCGCCAAATAGCAGCGAGCACTGCTTTTCCGGTAAAGAGACCGTGTAATTACCACGATAAAAGCATTCAATGTCAGTTCTCAGGATTGAAAACCTAGCACGTCAGCCAAAATACGTCCACTGCTGGACATAGGCAACCTATTCGACATCTTATCGGGCCTCTGTGTTAAAGTTAGTTACCTCTACTCCCTACATCTTTTTAACTCTCAGATCCGAACGGTATACGAGTACAGTTCTTCGAGGTATATACAATTTGAATTCCATTAATAAATTTTGAATTTTGAATGAATTGAAATTCCATTCATTCCCAATGCGTTTAAAAAACAACACTACGACAAGCGTTATCACAGTAAACTGTACCAACACTGACCACGAAATTTTGGTTCACCGGTAATAATTTAGACATTAAAACAGCCCCTACCTAAAATACGATCGCAATTAATTCAAACGTGTCGTACATTGGGAAAGTTCGACTGCCAACGACACCGATCGGAGCCAATTCACCGTACACCTAGGAATCAACCGGGTTTGCGGTGGTAAAATGTAGACTGGACATTATCATTGTGGTCACTGAACCGCCATATTCGTTTTAACGTGTTCGCGGTGAACGGTGAATATAAAAGTATATACACGCTTTGAGGGAGTGTGTAGTGAAATTTAAATTAAAACGATCAATATTATTTTCAGTGGGTATATTTCGGTGGTTAATTTTTCACTAGATTTTAGGTCAAATTGTCACTTTCCATCTAGTATACTGATGTACTTATTCTGCAAAAAAAACATTAGTATGTGTTTCAGGTATCGCTCACACCATCAACCCCATACTATTTTTTACCAGATCGAAAAAAAATCAAAACCTAAGAACATACTTAGAATCGATAGCTAATTCTGTGGGTAAAACATCGTCACAACGTTTTGCTCGACCCCATATAGAATGACATGCTAACGTTACGTTGACATTATATCTGGGTTTGTATGTCATGATTTTCTTGTGTAAGGATATAAAATAACGCGAAAGAAGCGGGATTAGCTGGCAATATAAGAGTTTCATAATTTTATATTGCCAGCTAATCCCGTCGGCATGGCTTATCGCACACGGTGTCATGCATGGTACCTGTCAAATATACTTAATCATAAATAGAGGGTAGTTGATAAACTTGATATTAGGGGTGCGTCCCATTGGTCGGCTGCGTGATACCTACTCCGAGCAATTAACGTCCCATCCGCCGCCTCAGGCGCCCGACAAATCACTTTTCACTCGCCCCTGTTCACCGATGGAGAAAATACAGTAGAAATTAACTTCGAAAAAAATATTTTTGGCAGTGACGGTATTTTATTATGATTTTGAAGTCAGTTGAGCAGTTGATGTAAGCATTGTAAATAATGTTGCCTTTGTCGTTGTTTAAATGGAGGCTATCGACCAGAAGAGCTACATAATGGGAGGAAGTCGTCCATTATCCCGTTTTATCCCGGAAATACGCATAGTTCCCGCGGGAACGCCATAACCGAATTCCACGCGGGCGAAGTCGCGGGCAGAAGCTAGTGTTTTTATATTTCCCGTAAATAGTTCCTGATCCAATTCGACGAAACATCAAATGACGATACGCACGCCACATAATCCAAGCACCTCTTCTGTAGCCATCTCCATTTAACCGAAAAACTTCAACTCAAACTCCACAGTCTAATAAAAGATCTTCAAAATGTAACGCCCACTCCGCAGCTTGGAAAATTTCGCTTTGAATTTGTTTAGTCTGTTTCAAGTAGGTAGGGTGACCAAATTGATGAGGCAGACGCCCTGTAGGGTAACATCCATAAAATTACATACTCGGGGGATTGGCGGCCAGTTATTGAATCACTTTGGAATGCATAGGATATTTTCTGCTCGTATGAAACTGAGTACTTTGATTCTATTTGCCGTCACTTATTTAAGGGTAAACGTAATAAACCGTTTTTTTTTTTACTTTGGCGTCTTAAAATTGACATTGAAAATAAATGCTTATTTTGGTTGTTAGATAGCATCATTAAAGTGAACTTTTGCGAATCAGAAAAATCAGCGAAAATTCCGAATTTACCATTTAAACGGCTAAGGTAGAGTTCAATTATATTGTAGATACCTATTAAGAGGCAATAAATTGGTCTCTGTTGACAGTGGCAGCCTAGACTTCTATTTCGACGACCGGATTGGTAATGACCCTGCCATCTGTTCCGATGGTCGCGGGTTTGAGCCCCGCTCGGGGCAAACTTTGTGTGATGAACACGAATGATTGTACTCGAGTCATGGATGTTTAGTATTTCTATATTATTATGTATGTATTTCTCTATATAAATATTTATATCGTTGTCAATAATACAAGCGTCGCTTAGTTTGGGGCTAGGTCAATATGTATGAAATGTCCCAAGATATTATTATTTAGGTGTGTAAGGTTCACTTTCACCAAGACCTTAACCGCGGGTTAGTCTTAACTATTACTATAGCTACTGGAATTCGATTACCGCGTTCCCGCGGGAACTGTGCGTTTTTCCGGGATAAAAAGTAACCTATGTCCTTTCCCGGGACTCCAACTATCTCCATACCAAATTTCATCCAAATCGGTCCAGCGGTTGAAGCGTTTTCACGCGAAAGTAACTTTCGCATTTATAATATTAGTATGGATGGATACACCTTTTGTCAGTAGGTTACTTGATTAAGTACTTTACTTTCAAAATAGGTAGGTAATGTAAAACCTGTTTTGCAGATAACCAATCAGATCCAGCCGCGGAGCTGTTGCTGGCAAAAAAGCTAAAATGTGTTTTCTCGGATATGCCGTACCTAAGTATCTAAAGCGAGTTGCCTCTTCATTGTAAATTTCATCCAAATCGGTAGAGGCGTTTCTTAGATAGTTCTGTATTCATATTAATATTTATCAAGTTTGTTTGTTTGTTTGTTCCTTCACGTCGAAACGACTGGACCGATTTGAATAAAATTTGGTATGGATATATTTTGATGTTTTTTATTCCGATATGTCTGCGATATCAGTTTTTTTCAAGACTTTTCAATACTTCTATAACTATCTATATATAGTATCATCGGGTACGCAAATTCTAAGTCTACGTGGGACGAGTTGCTGGCAACGGCTAGGTAAACAAATAAAAATAGCTCGGAGTTGACATACTCGTACTCTAACAAAAAGCGCAGTCGATGTTTCAAACGATATTGCAGTTCATATTGAGAGCTGCCTCATATCACGCTGCCTGGCCGTCAATACAACACAACGGCTTTGCGTCGTATTAAGTCTATCCTATTCTGTCCAAGCCTGTTATCGCCTCGAGCTACACGGACGAATCGCGTGCAACTCGAATACTTATACGAAACAAAAAGTAAAAGAAAAAATCTTCAAGCTTTACCGAAAGAACTATCTTATGTCTGAGTTACTAAGAACACTTAGGCACCTTGAATAATTTCAAGGTACCTGAGTGTTTCGCCTCGCTTTTATAAAAAAACACTTCTTGCAGTCTTGCCGATTGCCTTGCCCAAGCTACCAAGGTACCAGTTAAAAAATAGAACAACTATTAAATATTACTCGTCATTAATTAGATCAATCTAGGTATAAAATTTGTACCGAAACACGGAGTACATTATTTTTATTACGTTATTACGTTACGTGAAAAACTTGGTTATTGATGACATTACATTCAACAGGCTACAGTATTCTGTATTCTGTTGAATGTAATGTCATTATTTCATCACAAAGAACTGGTAATAAAATGCTATTCATAATTGATGCACTTACTACGACGCGACGCCTGGTTTTATTATGAGATATTTCAAAAAGACCTACTTTTTATAAACTCCAGTCTTTTTCAAATGAAACATGCTAATAGTTAAAAGTTCATAATTCATTACAAAAAAAATGATAGGTTACTTGCCTAGTTTGTAAAATGTACCTACCCATACCCCCATACCCCGATGGGGGTAGGACCCCTAAATTCTGGCTCGACTCAGCAGATTCCCATTTCTAGTGCCAAGATAAAGTTTATAAAAGTTTCATTTCTGTACATTTTTTTTTCAAAATATGTTAATTTCTCTATTATTGTAATACGAGTATAATCGTGTTTAAACATTGCAACCAGAGATTCTAGACATAAAACAGTTTCGATAACTTAGATTAACTGCTAGATTAAAAAGCATTTGACATTTTCTTATCTGTATTTATCCAGGAAAACACGAGGACTATTACAAACTTATCTTGGTTTTCTCTCAGCCCATATAGGTGTGGGCTTCAATTACTGACTGATTGGGTGCGGCGATAGCGGCGGGGCATGACAAGTCCAAGCGCAGATGGTGGTATGAACTGGACATTTGTTTTGTGAACTGACCATGAAGTAGGTAGGCCCTACTTTTCTTAACCTTTCTTAGCGTTTCTTAACCATTTTCATTCCACGGACCCCCTAGGAAAACAAACACAGTGTCGCGGACCTAGTCAGTAAAAAAAAAACTTCGATTTCATGATCCATAGACGAGCCCGCGGACCCCCTTAGACATGTTCGCGGGACCCCCGGGGGTCCGCGGACCACAGGTTAAGAAACACTGAAGTAGGGGGTCAAAGAAGAGGCCTTTGCCAGTTGTAGGATATTCAGACTAAATATGTGTCCTAAAAAGAGTTTGTTTTGTTTTTGAAATTCGTGAACCGTGTCGCCCGGTGTCAGGCGATGATAGTGGCTGAGCGAGGTCGGATGGCACCATTAGAAATATTGAAGTAATATCGGGTGGCCAGCGCCGCGGACTCTTAACTTAACTGTTATCGGGTGCTACAGCGTTTCCAATTCTAGTTGTACCGTCGTGATGGCAAATTATTCCACTAGACGAAAGTTGTAACTTTAAACGGTTTTCATGCTGTACAGTCAAGTTCATTATTATGCGTAGGACAGTTTTGGACCTTATTAAATCTGATTAAAGTTCAAAAGTGCATGAATTCGACTGTACCTTTTACTGAAAATCTCAGACACCTTGGAGTCTCGTGAAAAATGCGGGAAATCCTCTCTTAGTGCTCCCCTACGCTGCGCCAGGAACCTGCATGCCAAATTTCAGCTCTAGGTATGCGGCCAGTAGATCGATAAGTTTCTTGTTTTATATCCATACTCATATTATATGTAAGTAAATGCGAAAGTAACTCTGTCTGTCGTTCTGTTACCCCTTCACGCATACCGCTGGTCTGATTTAGATAAAATTGGGTATGGAGGTAGTTGTATAGTGTTGTCAATGCCTATGTGGCCAATTTGCTAAATAAATGATTGTTGGAGTTTTGGAGAAAGGACATGCTAATTTTTGATCCAGGGAAAACACATAGTTCCCGCGGGAATGTGATAACCGAATACCATGCAGGCAAAGTCGCGGCCAGAAGCTACTTTACAATATCCATATCAATATTATAAATGCGAAAGTAACTCTGTCTGTCTGTTACCTCTTCACGCTTCAACCGCTGGACCGATTTGGATGAAATTTGGTATGGAGATAGTTGGGGTCCCGGGAAAGGACATAGACGACCTTTTATCCCGGAAAATCGCATAGTTCCCGCGGGAGTGCGATAACCGAATTCCACGCGGGCGAAGTCGCGGGCAGGAGCTAGTAAGTTGATAAGTTGACAACCTCGTAAACTTGTAAAGCTAGCTGCTCTGTGATAGTTTTCCTTTTAACTTCGGTATTATATACTACCGACCGTATATTTTGCAGGGGGACACCTGACTGTAACAAAAATTAGCACTTTAAATATGGATCCCTAAATCTTAAAATTGTCTTCTCAAATCCAAAATATGTTTAAAGAACTATGCAACGATATCTCGCGCCGTGAGGAAAAGAAGAAAACATCCCAACATTACCTACGTGTGTAAAAGCCCTAAAAAAATTTTTTTCTTTTTTCTTTTACCGCTTTATTGGTTTGAGTTATATGTATTTTCCTGTCTGAGCAGTGTCTCTGAGCTACTCGTAAGCTTCGGACAGACGGACGGACTGAAATTGTGAAACTATACGATTTTCTTTTAGACTACGAAAACCTAAACCAATCAAAAACACCGATTATTTTTTTCTGACATATTTTTGCACATGTTGCCTACGCCACCAATTCGTAGTCGCTACGTATTGGAAATTGATAATGCCCTATATATTACACGGGTAACGTCAGCCGAATCAGAAGTTCGCATCACCCAATCGTTGCTCGAGTCCCTTAATCTTGTTGACGCAGGAACATCGAATTTTATCTCGAAACAGCGCGTACCCAGACTCAGTAGCGAAATGAGGGTTTAACTAACTCGAGTGACTAAACGTTATTAGGCTGAAAGCCGAATGCTGTATAAGGCAGCGCAATTCTACACAATAAGTCTGTAGTAATGTTGTACTCGTACAGTATGAAAACAGAGAAACTTAAAAATGATACTGTAATCTTAAATCTCCATAATTCTGTGCCAGATTACCACGTGGCGTAGGCGATGTTATGACATTCTTGAAAAATCTTTTTCTAAACTTTTTACGCCGACAATCAACAATCAAAACCTAAGTCTACGAGAACCACATAATTATTTTATACCGCAGAGAGAAAAGCGTGGAAAAGAGAGAGGCCTTTGCCCAACAGTGAAATATAACAAGCTAACCTAGGTCGCAACACTTAGTGTTATTTAAACTATCTTGTCAATATTTCTATGTCGATAACTATTAGCAGTTCTTCGTTAAATAAGGATTCTGTGGAAAATTTACCGACGCACAAAGCTGGTTTCATTGCTTAAAGAACATTCCCCTTTGTAGCGATACCAGTACACCTTCTGTCTGTATATCAACCCTGCGAACCAAGACAATGCTCGTAAAGTCTATTTGTAAATGATTCCGCTCACGTACCTAATATTGTTTAGGGGCTAATACTTTTACCTGCCGAGGAAATTATATTGTGTCTTCTATTAAATTAACGACCGTCTCAGTCGGCTGTCTCTTTCCCTTGCGTGGTTGCGTCGGTGTCGCGAGCATTAGGATAAGCGGGCCCATTCCAGGATGACCCTTAGGATTTACGCGATACATTTGTCATTTTTGGAACGGTTAATGTTCTAATGGGGCCGGACCATAAAGGAGAGTAATGAAATGACGCCATTTTTGCTGCTCGGGTTGTTTTAGTGCCATTCTCGAATTGGTTACAAAATGTGTCTGTTACCTAATAAGTTATTCATTGTTATGCTAGCTTTTTGAAGTATAAAAATATCATTTTGGATTCTTACTTAGTATCAGAATGTTGATACTTTATGAAGAAAATCGGTTCAGCGGTTTGAAAATGATTGCAACGTAATGATGTGATATATTTAGAACCGGCACAGAAAGTCCTTTCCTTTCATACCCCACACAATTATAGGTTTCAGAACAAAAAGAAATCCCCATACAAAATAAAGATGACGTCATAACTTCTCTTCTTTCGTCGGTGCTACAGATCAAATTTATTTATATGAACTAACAAATTGATTTATATGAACTAATGATCAATCGTTCCGATTTTCATGCTTTTAACAACATTTGCAGCAACCGCATCCACGCCCTAATTGCAAATAATGATTCCTGAACTCATGATCTCTACATTTGCCATATATGTTATCTTATCAGCTGAACGTTCCCAACTGTTTCGAGCGCCCCAGTAATGGAGTTCCCCTGTTGCGCGCATTACCGACTGCAGTCCACTGTTATTAAGATAATTGGAAAATAGAATTTATATGCTCATTTGATGAGAAAATACGATGATATTTGCATGCATTGGAATTGGATGATTTTATAAATTGATTTCACTTCCTAACTTCAATCCAAATGGAAAAATATTACGAACTACAAAAATTGGCATATTAAATAACATAGTAACGAATCTAATTGTATCATATTCTTACACTATGATGTCTACAGAAATGGTTTTGGTTGGACAAATGATTCTTCGTTCTTAAGAATTTAACCTTTCACGCTTTTTATGTTTTCTTTTCAAACTTTTTTTTTATAAAAGGCACGAAAATACTTAAGTTAAGTACTTTGTCTCACGCGCGCTCTTGTAGAAACGTTTGTACGGTTTTAGTGTCGTTTTATTATGACCCGTGAATTGGTTACGACACGACTTGCTTCATAAATAGATATAATTAATAATATAAATGTGACTGTATATACATTTATCAGTGATATAAAAACGGAAAAAAATAATGTGTTATTCCAATGTCACTTACATACATACATATAACAAAAGGTATAAAAGGAAATAGTAGTAAAAAAAGAGTAAAAACAAATGGTCTTAAAATGGTGTTAAAACTACAATTGTATGTATAGAAATTACATACTTACATTGCAATTCTTTGCTATCTGTGGAGCTTTACTAGTAATAAAAATTACATAACGACTCATCGATGTCCTACGTGCATTTACATTTCTTGGGTGTAAGTAGTGTTCTAAGATGATAACTCAATTATAGAAAAATAAAAAATTTCGACTGCGTAAAAAAAGTTTTGATGAATACCCAGTGTCACTCTCACAATCAAGCCAAATCTAATGACTTTTTTCACAAGCTACAATCCATCAAGCCGGTTAGTCTACGCTAGCTGCTACGTTACGATAGCTGCTACGCTATGCTACGCGCTACGTGTCGCTACGTGCCCACACTGTCGTCCCTCTTATTTATAGGGAAATGCCTCTACAGTTGTTCGTAGACGTAGAATCCATAGAATCTAATCACTGAAACTCATATTTGTATATAGCAAGTAAAAATTGTCTTAAAAAGGTTATTTTTTAATGTCAAGTGCTCCAAACAAAGGAGCTTATTAGAAAATATTTTAAATTTACAAAACTTGCTATCAGTAAGTGCATGCGTAAAAACAAACTTCGTATTTAAATGCCGTAGAAAAAGAACAGCATTTTTTTTCAAGGATTATCAATACCGCATCTGTTATAAGCCACATCAACCTTCACCGAACCAACAAAAGACCATAAAACAGCACGCAACGATTGATATGTCGTTCATATTTCATTGACATAACGCCGGCATAAATAACCCGTAAACTGCCCTGTTCCCAACCACCGTCGCCTTGGCACGACAAAGCTTATAGCTTAAGAGTCTTTGGGTCATGCACGTAGGGTCGAAATTAGAGGTAAGTACTTTTGTGTTCATTATGGCCGTGAAAAGGTCGCCGAGCTGCTCCTGGCTGGTACAGACATATTGTCTGTCATCTCACGAAACCAAGTTGACTTCAGTTGTGTGTGTCGTACAAATACATGATAGGTAATACTTATGAGTACTTGGCTATTTTCCAAAGGCACACACAAAGAAATATGCATACGTTACACATATGGTGTGGTAGGCTATTAGCCATCGTGAGATAGACTGTATGTACTTACTTTAGTCTCAAACTTTCGCGATACACACTCATTTTAAACAAACCATTTTACATCACCCTTGGCCGTAAAGTGGGATTTTCTGCCCGCTACGCGGAGAGAAAATCTCACTTTCTGCCCAAGGCAAGACGTAATAGTACATTACAGACCTAGGGTGGTGAATTCGTAAATATCCCAGATCGCAGGTTTCTGTGGCCCGAACCGATTTTGCCTTGGCCAGAAAGTGAGATTTTCTCTCCTCGTAGCGGGCAGAAAATGACACTTTACGGCCATGGGTGACGTAAAACTTTTGACAAAACACGGGCGGTAATTCGTAAAGCCCCAGATCGCATATTTATGGCCCTCAACTTCGGTTCGGGTCACAAACACCTGCGATCTGGGACATTAACGAATTCACCGCCCTAGGTCTGTAATGTACTATTACGCGATTAAGTCCAGTTGATACTGGCTGTATGTACTTGGTCTGTACCGCCACATTTATCGCTGATAAATGTTTTAATGCCATTTTTGGTGATTGATAATGGTTTTAATGCAAATCCTTGTCTTTTTAGGCAATGCTTAGATATTGACAAAAACTGAAGCACAGAATATTTAATAGTTACTACGTACAGACTGGCCACGGAATCACCCGCCTGAATCTAGCTCGCGCACAACTCGCGCCCAACTCGCCTTACCGTCATCCGGAGATGGTGAGTGAATCGTTAGCCCGCGTAGTGGTACAGACACATTTACAAGTGTACAGACTTCCTCGCACGCAAACATTGACACTTCATTCTAATTGTGTTCGAGGTCGTGTTTTTATAGGCCGTGGCCGCCGTGTGACTTATAAGTAAAATTTCAAGTGCGCGTTTTATAATGGATTATGGTAAAATTTAATAAGTTCTTCTACACGGTTATTGTTAGCTACACGTGTGCGGTAGGTCTAGTGTATTTATTACACCAAAAATGCAAAACGATGTCACGAAGTTATTCGAGTAAACTATTCACGATCAGTTTTGTTTTAACACGCGAGTGTAAGCTTCAACTTCGGGCTCGGTTTGTTTTTACCTCTTCTCACATGAGTGTAAATCTTTATTTGCGCTAAACGCATCGAACGCGTTTGAGTTTATTCATCATTTTTGTATGAGAACACAAACAGCACCCCTAGCGGCAAAACATGGAGTCAATTCAGTGAGTGACATTTACTTTACGAAAACGGATGTGAATTCGTTTACACGTTTTCTGACTAACTGCGAGTGTAGGCTCGTATTTGACAGTTTGAAAAGTAAATTAAACGAAACGCAAGAAGTAAAGTTACTCACCCGACTTTATCACGTGAGAACGTGAGAACTTAGGTTTTCGAACCTGTCGAATCCAAATTTACTTCAAAATTTTAGATTTTTTAAGTGAAATAAATGATATATGTATGTCGTCTATGTCTTAATATGCTTGTATTGTGTTCTTGAGATAATTTTTACTAAGTATGTTATTTATTTAAGCTTCTTCGCATACGTATAAGTGTGTCTTTCTTTTTTAATGTTGAGATACTCCACGTTTGTGACGAATATACCTATATCTATGTACTTCGATTTGGTTTAACAAAAAACTAAATTACATAAATTACTCCGGGTTGCCTAGAAATTTTAGAAAATGTAGGTAACTTGGCAACACTTATGGCCATTTTGACAATTTTGACAGAAAAAACCTGAAGAAACGCAAACGCGATCGAGACGTTTTAACTCACTGCCTTCCGTCACATATTTGACATTGTCATGATTGACGTTTACCAAGCCTCCTCAAATTTGATATTAATGATAATTTAAATGTTTATTATTGAATAATTGCCGGCCTGAGGCCAATATTTTGATAATGGCGAAGTGTCCAAGACAGAAACCATCAATTTTATAGTGTATAGCGGATGTCGCAAAGTGATGGTGACAATACATGAACGTGTGCGAGAATGGTGTTCACAAATGCACTCAAAGGTTAAAGATGAAAGTTTTACGAATAGTTTACTCGAAGTATTTTGAGTTGAGAAGATGGACGTTGACGTTTGTTTCACCTCAGCCTCACCAAGTTTACTTGATTTATCTTTTATATCGTACATTAATTGTTTCCTCCATACAATGCTCGGCCCGTAGGCCATACTTGAGAGTGGCAAAATTGTCTTGCATATACTTAGAAAGAAGCCATTATATAAGAGAACAGAAGAGAAGAATTATATTTTAAGATCCATACTTTGAATTGAGCCAAATTTCTTGTAACGTAGAAAGAATTGGCGCAGCTCGTGTTACTTTTATCAAATACAAAGGAGAATGCGTGCATAGAAGCAAGAAACAGTAAGTATTAGACATAATAATAGTATTTATTTTTATTTGACATATGCAATACCCACTGCTGGGCACAAGCCTCCTCTCATCACCAGAGGGTTTGGGCCCTACACAGGCGCAGTTTGGATTGGGGACTTACACATGTACCTACATTCTTGAATTACGTCGCAAATGCGTGCATGTTTCTTTACGATTCACTATGTTTTCGTTCACCGAAAAGCCAAGTAGTAGGTAATTTTGCACAAAAGTAACTCAGAGATGCGAGCCGGATTCGAACGCCCGCCGATCCTTTGCATGAAGAGTTCTATAGGTGATGGTATGGGTGAAATGGTTCCGAATGGAGGACCGATCACCCGACTGATCCAGGCAGTCGTCCCCTTTCATAAATAGGTGATAGTGGCCTAGTAGTTGGCCACCATCACGGCTTCAATTAAATACCTAATATACACTTACATTTTCTTTCAGTGTTCCTTCTGGCTCTGCCCCAGCAAGTCAAGTGGAACTGTGGCAACTTTAAGACCAGACCCCGTGGCTGAGCCAACTCCTGATTCCTACCAGAATTTCATCAAGTTTTAAGTAGTTTAAACACTAATAAATCATGCTATATATTCCATTGAGTTTATTATTGGTGTTATTTATTGTAAGTATGTATATTTCTTTAGCAAATGTCAGCAACTATTAGCAACTGATCGATCAAAGCACAACCGAAGCTACTAACCGCAGAAAGCTGAAATTTGGCATATAGGTTCCTTGGGGAATTGGGGGGTGTTACTAAGCATAATTCCCGCGGGAACGCTCCGAATTCCACGTGAATGAAGTCACCGTCGGAATAAGCTAGATTGATATAATGCTTTTAGGTATTCGCATCAGTCAAGAATGTTGGCCGCTCTATTTAGCTATAAGTACCTACTAAGCCACAATTTTGCATTTATAGTATTTCCCTTTACATGATTTATTTAACGTTAATCTACCACATATGTAGCGGGAGTGGTGATGATGAGAACAAACTACTTTCTTGGTTAGTTTCAAGTTGATTTATTTCATAATAATTTAGAACGCTTAAATGGGTGAGGCTCACAAGAATGTGCCGTCACACACTGGAAATTCTTGTGAGCATCACCCAATATGTACTTATGTCTACCGAAACGATAATCCATGACACGGCCTATCTCTCTTCCGTGCCGTGCCTTGTGGACGATGCCGATGGTGCTGGCACAATCCTCCACGCCTGGAAAGACTATTCCTATATCGACTACGTCGCGATGTACGCCTCTTCATCGTTCAGCAAAAAGGCTGGTTTCAAGTGACCGATTGATTCGCACGTCGCTTTGCCTTCTCTATTAATCAGGTTCCCACGCTTTGCTTCTCCTCTCAACCACTATAAATGGGTCATCATAAGGCGGCGTTAGAGTAGGGCGGAGTATGACGCTTCTTACGCTGTACACATTTCTGTAATTGGCCTTTCCCTTCTTGGACCGAGACAACATTAGCAATACTTAAGTATCTTCCCTTAAACATCTCTGTAAAACTATCGTAGGAACAGTTCCTCATTAAAAAACATTCCTGCGGTAGCCTAATTGGTATTCCATATCATTTCCTCGCAGCGCTATATCCGGTTTCTTCCTGTAAACTATGCTTGTAAACAACTCCTAAGTCCCAACTATAATATGGTAGGAAACTCTTCAACCGAGTTCTCTTTTTCGCTTCTTGCCCAAATACTAGCTATACAGATAGCCATGTAGGCAAAACCAGCAATTTTGTAAGGCACTGAAAAGTCCTGCATGCCGCGTGTCTTTTAAATTTTATCTCCATGTTTAGTATCTTCAAAAATGTTCAATGGTTCAAACTATTAGCCTGACAGTGACCTTGACAGATCGAATTGCGTATACTACTGCGTTTCTATCATACTAAAAGTCACTCGAAAACGTGAACGTTTTCGTTTACTCACTTACTCGCTCGTCACTCATTCGTATTAATCAAAATACACTCGCTAAACCTTGTTACAAAACGTACCGTTAGGGGCGCTGTTCAAGTTTTCATACAATCTTGATGTAAACGCAAACGCGGTCGAGAAGTATTTTCCAGGTCCGAAAAATACACTAGAGGTACTGAATACGACAATACGTATCACAGTTTGTTAACTCCCATCCCCATCATATCTTATTTCGCGACCTAAGTAGGTACATATATTTCCGGTCAATGTCGGGGATAGGACAGAGATCCCACTTTTCCCTACATATCGCTAGGGACTTGGGCAGTTGTGCTGGTTTATACAGAAGTGGCGACTAAATGATTTACAACGCGTGAGTACTTTTTTAAATCTTTTGAAGTGCGTCATGCACTGTCCTTGTTATGCTGGAGAAATAACGTATTACAGTGAAAGGGACAGAGAGCCTTTGTACTGTGAGCTCCAGATTTGGCGAAAAATGTTAACGTCCACGAAGCACGGATTTACGATCCCAATAGCGTCGGCATGTTTACTTTTATTGCGCTCGGGCGAAAATGCTGCGCACTGAAATTTAAACGGCCTACTTAAGAGTCATTGTAAATAATGAAATTTCAATAAAATGGTGCAATGACAAGCTCGATTTTTCTATTAAGTTTCTGATAGTTTATATCCTATAACTTCTGAATATGATGAAAAATCAATGTTTATTTTTGATGGTCTTTCATGAAGTAAGTACTTTAGCCAGGCCGAGCATAAGTGTCATTTTTTAAAAGCGTTTTTTTAAGAATATACTTTAATGTGCTATTTGTGCACCTACCTATTTAAATGCAATGTAAAAATTTCGTTAAAGGTCGCTTTATTTATGTCACGTATCATTACAGATACTTGACATATATTTTACTAGCTTTTTGCCCGCGACTTCGTCCGCGTGGAATTCGGTTATAGCGTTCCCGCGGGATCTAAGCGTTCTTCCGGGATAAACACTGAACCCGTGTAAACCGAACTTAATATGTAGCCGGTTTCCTTCCCCGGGACTCGATTCTACGCGCCACTCATATTGAACTCGTATTGAAAAACTACTATTTTTTTATTTTCCAAATAATTTCCAAAAATCCTTTCTTAGTGCTCACATACGTAGTAAAAGAACCATTTTCGCTAAATTTCATGTTTCTGGGACTAGCGGTTTAGAAGTTTCATACAAATTTTCAACCCCCTTAAAGGGGAAATTTCCAAAAATCCTCTCTTAGTGCTCCCCTACGTTCCCCAACAAACCTACATGCCAAATTATAGCTCTGTACGACCAGTAGCTTCGGCTCTGCGTTGATCGATCAGTCAGTCAGTCAGTAAGTCAGTTAGTCAGTCAGTCAGTTTCTTGTTTTATATATATAGATTGGTATAAATAAGGTAAATATTTTTTCTAAAAAAATTATGAAAGTAACATAGGAGTAATAACATTGATTACTCCTACTATTATTTGTATGTAAAATTATACTACTAGCAAGTAATTTTTTTCGGGATATACTCTCATAATGCTCCTTTAGGCCCGCCACATACAGTCGGAAGTCCGCATCGGAATTCCGTAACGGAATTACGACTGTATGTAGCGGGCCTTACACACCCAAGGAAGCTGATCAATGTCCAATTTCAGTCTTCTACGATTTATTGCTTCGGTTGTGCGGTTCCTGTCGGTCACTCAGTCAGTAACGGAAGAGTTGTATACTTTCTTAAATCATCATCATCATCATCATAATTAACTAATTCTTTTTATTAAAAATTCATTATAAGTAATTGCTAATTTACTATAAAATGATCATCATCATCATCATCATCATCATCAATAAATATTTATCTTATACATTATGTACTTGAGCAATTTTGAGGCAGGCAGATGCCCCAATTTGCCGCCTCCCACTGCCATACGTTGTAATCTCTATTTAGTGTAGCCGGCTGTAATCCGCATCGACTTATCTCTCATCTTCCTCAAGCCTCGTGATCCCTTTTGGTACACAATCGATTTTTCGACCCAAGCTTTATTCTAACTCATCTCGTGATAAACGGCCAGTTTTAATTTTAAATATAACTATAGGTACAATATGAAAAACTATACTACACTACGTCGAACACGTAGGCAATGAATTGTCTCTGTTTAGTTATTTTTCATCTATTTTTACCGGGTTAGTGAATCGCAATATTTAGATCTACGGATTGGATTAAACGTGTTTATGTTCAAACTTGCTTCGACATACATTTCTTGTAATAACATGTATAAAAAAAAAACTACGTAATAAAATAGCATATCAAAAACGTGATTAGTGCATTTAACCGACCAATAACAAAAAAAAGTAAGCAAGCTAAAACAAATATCCTTAAAAGCAAGCAGCTTTGGTAGGGTCTGGTGCTAGGTCCATCCGGGGTGGTACCACCGTCTTTCCCCGCTAAATAGCAGTGCTTGCACTGTTGGGTTCCGGTAGGGGGTTAAGGCAGCCGGTGTAATTTCTGGCACAGAGGCATTCCATCTTAGGCCTCAAGGTAGGCAACGCATTCGAGATCTTATGGTTTCTTATTGGAGGAGGATTTCGGTGTCCTTGGGCCCCAGTGACCACTTACCATCAGGTGAGCTGTGCGCTAGTTTACCTTTACCATTGACATTATAAAAAAATCAGGCCCTCTAAAAAGTTAAGCCTTATCGAAAACACTCGGAGCTCGAATTTACCTTATGTAATGAAAAGTACCTATAGGTAGGTAAAAAGGCAAAACCCGCTGTAGGTAATAAGGTCACGAACGTACACTAAAGTTTGTTTTTATGCCGACGCTGTGGATCCACCCTCATTCCGCTTCTAAAAACGATTTTACACTTTCACTGAGACATGCCGTCACCTTCCGTCACTACCGCAATGAAAGAGACAGCATACGTCCTTCTAACATTATATGCAGTCGATCGAGCGCTATAAAATAGCAGTCTAAAAAATACTATTTCAATGTTATTTTTTCAATCTGTTTAATTGCCGAGTTATCGGTTTTCCTTCGATTCGATTAATGTCATGTACGTTCATGCGTGCAATAGGTACTGTCAAGTCCTTGCACAATGTCTAATCTGATCTCGTGTTCATTATTTATCTCATACTGTCTCAATGCTGGACGCAGACGTCCCTCTCATTTTTCCACGCATCCCTGCACAAAGCAATATTGGGCCGATCTTTTTATTGTAGCTTCTGTCCGCGGCTTCGTCCGCATTCGTGATGAGAGCCTTTGCCCAGCAGTGGGCCCTAAATAGGCTGTTGTGGTGGTGATGGATTATGCGGGGACTATACGTGTTTTCAGTATAATAAGTATATGTTGACCCGTGTTATAATCTACCCCCTTGCCAAATTTTATTGTAATCCAATCAATAGTTTTCGAGTTAAACCCGGACATACATACATACGGTCACGCGAGTTCTTCTACAGACTTATTATTAGTATGGATTGGTAAAGATACCAATGCCATGGCATAAAAAGAGTATTTGATTAGATATGTATTGATCCTCTTAAAAAAATATCTTTTATAGATGAAATAAAGTATTGTGTGAAAGAAATTATCAATTTTACCTGAAATCTTTACCATTATAGAAAGTAATCGCGTTCTCTTTCATAACTCACAATAATCCACCCACATAGCGAAGGATTACTCCCTGGTCGAGCGAACTAATAATTTTCTCCCGTCAAAATGCCCCGGGCGAGATTGGCAATTTAATAAATATCAAACGAGCCAAGGACACAAGGAGATTGACTTTTACGAATCACTAAACAATATTGAATTTCGGTAGCCATAATAATCGGATAACAATAAAATTTCAGGAAAGGCTCGATTTGATAGCTCACCGAATGTACTCGTTTCCTATTCCACCAGGTAAAGACGTGAATATTCACGTAATCAGGTAAATGGTTAGTGGATTACATATTATACCTTATATGACTTTTAACGCTTTTAAATCTACCGCATTTTGAAGTTCAATCTCGACTCAAAGGACCACATTTCCTTTCTGGCGTTTTTCATTGAAGAAAACCCCGCAACCGCATTTGTAAAGTAATTCAAAGGTGTATACAAAGTCCCCGATAGATAGAGTATATAGCCTCGACCACCTCCAGATGAGGAAGACCTAAGTATGTCTAACAGTGGGACGTAATACGACTTATTGTGATTTTGTAGTAAGTTTTTTCAAAACGTAACTCTGTAGAACGCTACGCGCATCGAAAATAATGGCATCGACCGTAAAACACTTTTTTAACATAAAACAAAAAGCCAACACCGCCTCAACATTCGTAAGCAAAACATATTTAAGCAGTGAAGTTGCATAAAATATGGAAAACAACAAGCCGAAAACTCGAGATAAATATAAAACTAGTGACAAACCCGGGCATTAAATTAAAACTAGGAGCCGAATGCGACGCGAGTAAACTACGTTAGTTCGCGGTCCATTAATTAATTTGTGCCTTTTGTAATGTGATATTTAACTTAATTTCAAACACATTTGCAGACTATTTATCTTCATGTACTTTGTTTCAAACTATGAGACATTTGATCCCTTGAACATGCATTCATGAGTATTGAATTTAGATGCCATTTCTCAATATGTTCTGTTGGAGTGTTACTTAAATGTACTTTCATAGGCAGCTGATACGTACGGTACTATTTGATAGAATTATTACAGGGATTCAATCAGTCTCACAATTACTTAAATACTTATGGAGTATTCATCGGAATTTCTATACTATATTTCGTTTTGTGGTCCCGTATGATTTTAACAATTTAACTCTGCACATATTTGCAGAGTAAATGTAATAATAATACCTTTACTCTGCAAACTGCAAACACCCTGTTGACAATGCACTGGGTAGTTTCGAATTTTGGAATTCCTAGAAAACCTAGTGAAGCGTGAGTGGTCCGCTTTATTTGCTTGCAGTGCAGAACAATTCGTGCCACGAACGAGGGACCAGGGACCAATACGCAGAAGTTCCCCTAATAAAGATCGCTGTTTACGTCGCCGACGAGTCTCCAGTTTGGAGTTCACACAAGAGATACATTTTAAAATGATTTGCGACTTCAAGCGGGGCAAAGTTTTGCGGTGCGTTTTAAAGGGAATTTTGGCTGTACGTTGATGACGTTTCACATGAAAGTACTTCTAAATTTAACAAATTTGCCACATAGGGGCACTTTTACACGTCAGAAAAAGAATTTACCCATTAATATCATTGATTGTCACCCAAAAATGAGTCCCGATTTAGGTAAATTAAAAGTGCATGTTCGATTCAAATCAACAAAAATTCAGGCGTTTAGTATCGTTATTTTTATTCAACGACTATTCATATCTACACTGTTCTATGTTATGTGCTGTTGTTCATACACGCAGTATTCTTCTTAAAATTAGGTTATCAAATAACAGCAATAACTGATATTCTTTCATTGTTGAAACTTACAAAGCAATTTTATACAAATTGAAACTGATTAGTTTCACACTTATTACAAAGCGCTTTCCGTACGGTAGATTCATTTCATAACATGTCATCATGACATGTTACGTCAATAGTCTGACATGACATTGTCATTCTATTGAACTTCGTGTTTGAATTTTCGCCGCACTCGATCATCTGCTTATCTCGTAATGTAGGGTTTGACGCACAGGAGATGCGCCGCCGGCCCATTGTACTCCCCCAATAGGAACCTACTGAAACCATCCTGCTTCTATACGTAAACATCCTGTACCTACGTTACGTAGGTACTGAGTCGATAAACTCTCCCATCAACTGAATGAAGGATATATTGATGGAATATTGTTTGATGTTGGTATTTGCCATTTGCCAGAAAACTAGGGTAAGCAAGTTGCCAGATGCATATACCTGTTACCTATATTTTTCGAAACCATTGACGACTGAATGTAACATGTTGTTACTTTTGCTTCAAGTGAGCTGCTAGTCACAGTCAAGTAGGTAAATAAGTTGCAATTTTTTTACTTTTCCCGTAAAAGTGATTTTTAGTTTTAATCCCTTCTAAGAAAATAATAAAGTTAGGTAGGGCTACCAGGTAACAGAAATCCTCTTTGTTAGCAGCAACATCTTCAACAACTTGGTGGGTACATATTCCCGTCTAGAATTTTAAAGTACCTACGTGTAATGCTCACTTTCAAAATTTTCAACGAGTTTCGAACTACGAGCGGGGTCTATTGCGGCGGCGGGTAACGATGTCATGAAACTTCTCGCGCCCGATACCTACTTTCCATCAAAGATTTTAAGACGGTAAACGTTCGTTGTAAGGTGATTCTGCATTAATTTTCACATAATCAATTTTTGTCTTTAACATAAGTCTTAACATCCAACTGACTCGTTACGGAATCTTTGTGTTAGTTTCGATAGTGGTTTGGCATTTGGTGTACCTACTGAAATATCCAAAACGAGGCGTTCTGTTAATATAAAAATCGGGTCTAGGTAGATCTGACTTTATCTATTTAAGTATGTGTGTATTTGTAAAATACAATTTTAATTAACACTGAGGTTTTCAGAGAAGGATAATATCAAGACGTTTTTCGATGAAACCTGCACGCATCTGCGAAGTAATTCAAGAATGTGTGTGAAGTCCCCAATCCGCACTGGGCCCGCGTGGGGACTATAGCCCATCCCTCTCATGATGAGAGGAGGCCTTTGCCCAGCAGTGGGCCGTAAATAGGCTGTTGTAGAGAGTAGGGGAAGAGGTCTCTCAATATTGTCAGTAATATTTACTTTTAATCGGACCGTCAAAAAGTCCAACGCAACTCGCCCTTGATAAAGATAACACGGCTAATTTTCAACCGGGCCATCGTAGCAACACTTTAAACCGTCAGAGAAGTCTTAACAACGCAACGGTTGTTTTTACAACACTTTACAAAAACAGTTTGCATTTGTATTTATGCTCCGAGAAGTTGGTTAATTGTACTGTTTCTTCGAGCAGCAGTTTTAAGGGCTGGCGGGAGAGTTTTATCACGCTCGAGGATAGGAACAGCCGTAAAGTTTCATAAAATAAAGTGTTGAACATCTCCGGTTTGCAGGCCATGCGAGGTTAACGTAAAATTTTATGGTCGATTTAAACGGTTTATAACAAAATTTGCGCTGAATTTTCTTTAACTTTGCCGTGTCGTTGTTCCCAAACCGTACCAAGGCCAGTTTATGAAATCAGTTTAAAATGAGGTTCTACAGGATTCTAACAACCCGTGCCTTATACATATACTAGCTTTTGCCCGCGACTTCGCCCGCGTGGAATTCGGTTATCGCGTTCCCGCGGGAACTATGCGTTTTTCCGGGATGAAAAGTAGTCTATGTCCTTTCCCGGAACTCCAACTATCTCCGTACAAAATTTCATCCAAATCGGTCAAGCGGTTGAAGCATGAAGACTATGAAGAGGTAACAGACAGACAGAAAGACAGACAGACAGACAGAGTTACTTTCACATTTATAATATTATAATAATATAATAATAATATGGATTAGTCGTCGGCGTTGCCAAACTTCTTCCGTCCACGTGTGTAGGTCTGTTCATGTTGGTGTCATTCTCACCTTTTGGTCTCCACTGCTCTGCATCCATTACCTTCACGTGCCTTTCCGACGTTTAAAAACCTCTCCTTAATTATACATAGGTACTTACTAATCCATCGGCTCAGTCAGCGTGATACTAACAGATAAATGTATTTAATATTGTTTTCTCCTCCAAACTAGGTAACTCTTTCTGTCAGCCTGTCTTCGCCCTTAAACCATAATTAATACAATCGAAATGGTTACTTTTTGAGCACCTGTTTTTCCGAACGAGCGTTTTTTAGGGTTCCGAAGTCCACAAGGAACCCTTATAGTTTCGCCATGTCCGTCCGTCCGTCCGTCCGTCTGTCCGCACTATTGCTCGGAGATGCTTAGTTCTAGAAAGCTGTAATTTGGCATGAATATGCATATTAGTTACGCTGACAAAGTGGTACAATAAAAATTTGAAATATATTTTTTTACAGGGTACCTCCCCTACTCGTAAAGTGGGGATGTATTTTTTTTTTCTCGCGTACCCCATAGTGCGACATATCGTTGAATAGGTCTTAAAAAAATATTGTGGGTTTGTTAAAACTATTTTTTGATTAAGTGATGCGTTTGTGAAATATTAAGCTTTAAAGTGCTATTTTTTGTTAAGACTGCCTAAAGGAATTGAAAGAGAAAGAGTGTGGCTTAAGAATGAATGAGTTACTCGTCAAATGTCTCCTTTATGCGGATGATCAAGTAATACTTGCGTCATCAGCTGAGGAGTTACAAGAGATGGTAACAAGTCTGCATGTGTCATTAGAAAGAAAGGGTATGAAAATCAACGTATGCAAGACGAAAGTTCTGGTTTTTGAAAGAGATGAATTTAGGACGTTGTGTGAAATTATGATAGGGGGTAAGAAAGTGGAACAAGTGGATGAATTCATATATTTGGGTTCAAAATTTACTAGGGATGGAAAGTGTGATGGTGACATAGAACGAAGAGTGAATGCTGGAAATTCAATAAATGGGGCATTGCATGCTTTTATGACTAGCCACAAAGTCTCGGCAAAGGCTCGAGTGGCTGTACATAGAGGTGTGCTAGTGCCGACACTTATGTATGGTAGTGAAAGTTGGGTATGGCAGAAGAAGCACGAAAGTAAAATCAATGCTGTAGAAATGAGAGCATTGCGGAATATTGTAAATGTTAGATTGAGTGATAGGGTAAGGAATAGCGTGATAAGGGAGCGGTGTGGTGTAAAAGAGGATGTAGTGACAAAAATAGAAAAAGGTATGCTATATTGGTTTGGGCATATGGAAAGGATGAATGAGAGAAGACTGACAAAAAGTATTTATATGGCTAGTGTGAATGGAGGTGCTGGAAGAGGAAGACCGAGGCGAATGTTCTTGGATCAAATTCAGGACAATCTGATTAAAGGCCAGGTCAAAAGTACTTTAAACCGACGAGCATGTATGCGGAACGGGATGAAAGTTGAAGAAGCGAGAGAAGTATGCAAGAGTCGTAGCAAATGGAAAGAAGTGGTCTCTGCCTACCCCTATGGGAAAAAGGCGTGATATTATGTATGTATGTATGTATTTTTTGTTAAGGTCACGTGTCCCCCCCCCCCCTGCCAGCTAAATGGTGGTATTTGGGTGGCTAGAAAAAATCACGGTTGTGGCATATATAATGTAGTTGAAAGGAAAACTATCACAGCTATGTAGGCTGTACAAACTTACGAGTAATAGTCGACCAACTTATGATGATGATTTTTCTCGGGCGTCGGGCGGGCACGTCATACCACAGGCTAGCTAGATGCTAATTAGTCTTAGAAAGGTACTGTGGGCATCGTCAACTTCGGAACCCTATACTTTGCGCGTGGCCCGACACGCACTTGGCCGTTTTTTTGTTTTTTGACAGGTAGTGAGTGCCTAAAGTTGTTTTTACGAACTAGTGCGTAAAGTTTTTTGACCTTCATCCTGTTCGTTTGTTTCTTTTTTCTTTTTTTTCGCACATGTATTATAAAATGTCGTTTGATACACGTACGTAGTTGTCATATTCACTCGTCCCTATTGTAAACGCTCGCTTTTTCTCGCGCCAACATAACTAGGGACTCGTGATAAAATGGCAAACTTTTCGCACTCGCATCAAAATATACTATTATATGACCATTTTAGAGGAAATTTAGTATGATGATAATTCAAGCTCCAGGAAAGGACATAATCTTGATTGAAGTTCTGTGTAGGCCCATAGCGGAAAAACACATAGTACCGGCGGGAAGGCTATAACCGAATTCCATGCGGATGAAGTCGCGGGCAAAAGCTTGTAGGTATAATATATTAGGTACGAAACAGGTAATAACTATAAGCCCTTTAAATAATTAACTGATTTATTTATTGGATAGTCGGCCATGAATTACGCAATAGAGGCTGGACTCCTAGTTAATGATCTGACCAGACTGCAAATAATACTTGGTAAATAATGTTACGGAAAGCGAGGGGCGAGCGAGATGCGGCTTAACTCGATAGAATTGAGAACGGTCCGATCAGATTCATGGAAATTAAGAAGGTTACGTTAAGCCCGAGCCACACCGAATGCGTTTGCAGCACGTGGACGGCTCGCTTGCACCGCCTTTCGTGCAAGCGAGCCGTCGACGTGCTGCAGACGCATTCGGTGTGGCTCGGGCTTAAGGTAACCTCCTTCTTTCGAGCCGCGCAGCTGCTGCGCGCCTATAAAGAGAAGGAACATGCAGTAAATTGACCTTTTTTTTTACTAGAAAAGTTGGCTATATTAGGGAAAGACACACAAATTACTTACATAGAGAAAAACGAATCGTGGAAAATTCACGATAGACGATTTTTATTTTAGAGCTGTGCCACTTTTTGTCAATCAACGAACAATTGTAACTGTTAGAATTTTCTGTTTATAAAGATATAGGTACAGTAACTCATGTACTTACCTAAGTATGTATTGTTTTTAAAATCATGTAATTTCAGATACAGGTATCTCTTACAGTATATATTAGCTCGTACGATTTTGTTCCTCAGTAGCATTAAAAACCGGCCAAGTGCGTGTCGGGTCACGCGCAAAGTATAGGGTTCCGAAGTTGACGATGCCCACAGTACCTTTCTAAGACTTATTAGCATCTAGCTAGCCTGTGGTATGACATGCCCGCCCGACGCCCTTGCCGCTTGAGAAAAATCATTGGTTTTTTAATCATTTCATAAGTTGGTCGACTATGACTCGTAAGTTTGTACAGCCTACTTAGCTGTGATAGTTTTCCTTTCAACTACGTTATATATGCCATAACCGTGATTTTTTTCAGCCATCCAAATACCACCATTTAGCTGGCAGGGGGGGACACGTGACTCTAACAAAAAATAGCACTTTAAAGCTTAATATTTCACAAACGCATCACTTAATCAAAAAATGGTTTCAACAAACCCACAATTTTTTTTTAAGACCTATTCAACGATATGCCTCACCATCGGGTACGCAAGAAAAAAAAATTACATCCCCACTTTACAAGTAGGGGAGATACCCTATAAAAATATATTTCAAAATTTTATTGTAACACTCTATCAGCGTAACTAATACGTATATTCATGCCAAATTACAGCTTTCTAAAACGAAGCATCTCCGAGCAATAGTGCGGACAGACGGACGGACGGACATGGCGAAACTATAAGGGTTCCTTGTGGACTTCGGAACCCTAAAAATGAAACTTCGAGCTAGATTGCTTAGTTGAACTTCTACTAAAGAGCGGGAAATCAAGAGCTCATTTGCTAAAATCACGGGAGCCAAGTGGAAAACTATGATAACTTTGAACTTCAAGAAAATATGGATAACTTTGAACATTTCTAGCGTAGCACGAGAAAATCTGACACTATGTCATACCTATCTTGATAAAAATTTCAACCAGTTGTGTGGAAAGCTTGAAAACTATTCTGCTGTGTTGTAGATACATAGTACACTGTAGTGCTATACAAGTTATAATGTCAATTGGTATTGATTAATTAGGTAGATGGTGATTTTTGCACCCAGAATATTAAGTGGACCTATGACTGAAAATTAACAGTATAAGAGCGTAGACTTGGTCACAATTTCGAAATATGACGTGGTGGCTACGCCGGCTCTTCTAATACTTTAACTGCCCAAAGTATTCATCTAGTAAGTACCTTCACAGCTTAGTTTCTGTTTGCAATCGAATGAATGCAATCACTACATAGTATAAAACAAAGTCGCTTTCTCTGTCCCTATATCTCTATGTATGCTTAAATCTTTAAAACTACGCAACGGATTTTGATACGGTTTTTTTCAATAGATAGAGTGTTTCAAGAGGAAGGTTTTCGTATATAATTTGTTATAGTTTAACGCTCAACCCGCGGGAACGCTATAACCGAATTCCACGCGGACCGGACGAAGTCGCGGGAAGAAGCTAGTAACTATCTAAAATACACAACTTTCATCCATCCAATAGGTGCTTCATTCAATCGTAATCATTATCATCATCATTTCAACCGATAGACGTCCACTGCTGGACATAGACCTCTCCCAAGGAGCGCCACTCAGACCGGTCCTGTGCCACTCGCATCAGCAATCACTAAATGTGCAATCGTAATCACTGAATTTCAAATGGAAACTATCCAACAATGAATAAGCAAGGAATCCTTTCGGCTAAATATTGTTTCAGCACTGAGGCCCTTGTTTCACGCAAGTTTTATTACTTGCTATTTGTCATAATGCATTTACACTCGCATTCATTCGGGCCGAGGCCAATAACCGTATATCACTGCGGTCACCGTATATATACTACTCGTATCTTGGAGGGCAGCGTATATCAGCCCTAGGCCGCTCCCTCCGACCTCTCACTGAATCATTGTTGATGACGCCACATTTATTCTAAGCGGTTTCGTATGGGTAAACAATTTGATGGTTTTGGAAGATAGTGTTACAGCTGTGTACCGGTTTTAGTTACTGCTTACTTAAATGTAGCTTTTGTTGTTACTGAGCGTGTCGTTACCGAAAAAACAAATTTGTAGGATATGGATCATTAAAATTAATCAGTTAGTCTGTAATTGTATTTCTTATTTAATATTTAATGTTTTTACATAAACAAAATAATCAAAATCAGAAAATTAAAATAATTTTCTTTGCAATTAAAAACATTGTAACAATCCATGCAAATATTACATGAAAAATTGTCAATAATAATTCTAATTGATAATAAAATGATTATTATAATATTCAAATCATTTGTGTCTAACATTTGTACGTGTAGGTATGCTAATAAAATTAAAATTATAATAAAATGGTAAAATTAAAACATTAAACATACGTAGTCGGAAAATTCAAATAAAATAAAGATATCACAGCTAGTAAAATCAAGCCGGATAATTTGTACATGCTAATAAAATTTAAGTTCAATAAAATGGCAAAACTAAAGCATTAAACATAGGAATAAAAATTAAATTAATATAGGTATCACAGTTAGTAAAATCAAGGCAGAAAATAAAACAGGGAGAAATCATGTTTCATCAAATATTAAGGCATAATATACTTTTATACAATAATAATAATGTTTAAGGAAATATTCTTTAATTCTTTTGTATTGTTTGTTCTCCTCTGCAGGTAGCATTTTTCAGCCGATTCTGGTGAAATTTGAACTATCTAAGCCGAATTTCAATAGGAGTTAACTATTCACATTCTATTATTATCATTCTATACCATTCTAAGTTGGAATTGTTTATAGTTCATAAACAATTCAAATAACATCTAAATGGTTTCACATATTTCATTGAATTCCTAGATTAACAATCCAACAATGTCGAGCTGCTTTCGGAATGTTTTAATTACAATTAAAGCGGTTAACTATAATTAAACTCGTGGGACTTTTCATTTCACTCCATAGCTAAAAGCTAGTATTTACTATTACTTATCTGATCCCGGCGTCGTTAACCGCACGAAGGTTTAATAACCTGAACTATATGAAATATTGATTGCTTTGCCGTGTAAACATAGATAAAACCCATATTTCTAACCCATTATGTAGGATTGGGGTTTCTACTCAAACTAGTAGGACTAACTGTTCCTTGGATCTAGGCGAAGTTGGCTACAGGTAGTAGGTATCTCAATTTATGATGACCGTTCCGATCATGAGGCCAACTACTACGGATCCAACTAGGTGGAGTGATCAGATCCGCACAATCCTGGATACCGAACTAAACGGCGCTCTTCATAATGCCAAAGACAGGAAGAAATGGCGAGACACCGTCAGGCAGAAAATAATGTCACGTCAACGGACCACGACCTTCAGTAATGAGGATAACGATGCGATAACGGCGCTATATATACTAATAATAATAAGTCTGTAGAAGAAGTCGCGTCTGAAACTTGAAAATTAAAAGAAACTATCAAGCCGAGGGGACTATATAAACGATACTGAACACATTGTCTGTATGTCCGGATTTAACTCGAAAACTACTGGACGGATTGCAACAAAATTTGGTATGGGGGTAGTTTATAACACTGGTCAACATATAGGCTACTTGTTATCCCGGAAGAATGCATAGTTCCCGCGGGAACGCTATTTTCGAATTCCACGTGGATGAAGTCGCGGACAGAAGCTAGTTGTTATTATATTTCTGACGGCAGATTTAGACGTATCCAGTTGCTGGAACCAATCGATGGACTGCGACGACCAACGAACTGTCATTGTTTTTTACCGATCCAGACTTCGTACTTAAAGCTCTGACACAGGGACGTCGTCACAGGAACGTCTAAATCCTGCAAGCTTTCTGTAGATACCAGAAGCCTGGCACAAAATATCAGTGCTCGCACTGTCATGTTCTGACGGGGGGCAAGAGAGCCTTTCTAATTACCAGCACAAAGGCAGTCACTCTTAGTCCTCGGGTTGTCAACGTACTTGAAATCATATATAATTTATTTTGTCCATGGGCCACAGTGACCACTTACCATCAGGTGGCCTGTGTGCTCGTCTTTTAACCTGAGCTAGAATCCAACAGGCTGGCACTGAAAATGCAAAAAGGTCGACCGCGGCCTAGTTCCTATAACATATATAGCTATATTTTTACATTGTAGGTTTCACGTATTTGCCAAGTCATGCAGTTAAATAAGCGGTTATTGTGAGCTAAGTAACAATTACCTTGAGGGGAAGCCGTTGTTTTATGGGGCGCCAACATGCCAAGTCATTCAACTTTATGTCGAGTATGATTGGCGACATTACTTGATCAAATTTTAATTACTACCTATTATAATATTAGGTAAGTACGTATACTAAAGTCTACTTTTTATCCCGGAAAAACGCATAGTCCCCGCGGGAACGCCTAACCGAATTCCATGCGGACGAAGCGGAGGAAGCTACCTAGTCTTCGATCATAAACACCTATGTTATATAGTAACATAGCTTCAACATTGTGCACCGTTTTATGTTTCAACGTGTCGACTACAATTGCAATGCGTATCTTCTTTTCTCGATTCCTCAATGGGGGCTATCGCGTGTGAATTTGCCACTAGAGGCGCTAGTGTCGCGTGAGGTCCAATAACATTCAGTTTTCACTGGTTCTGGCGGGCTTCGTGATATAAATCATAATTTCTTTAATTTACCTGTTTAAAAGTGATCTCCTTCGTGAAATTATCGCAAATATGGATTATTTGGCTATGAATGTAAACGCTTTGAAAAAAAAATATTTTTTTCAAACAAAACGTAACTGCGCAACATTGCGGCATAGCTGCTCGATATGATGATAGTTATTTATAATTAATAAACTTAATGAGATTCAAGATTGAAAACTTTCTTTCGGCGCCGATCTTATAAAGTCGCCTTTGACAGCTGGACCTTAGTCTACAGTGGCGCCAACTGGTGAGCAAAAAACGATAGTCCCCATTCTGAGGATCGCGATCGCGACCACGTATGTCAACCTCCAGTTGTTCCAGTGGCGCGCTGCGTGGACTGCACGGTGTCAGCTTCCCCCTGCCGTCTTCTTGACCGCGTCACTCCATCTCGCCAGTATTCTGCCTCGAGCATGATAATAGGGATGACGACAGGGTGAAGAAATCGAAATTCTAATTAGTCCGTCAGTCAGGTAATAAAAAAAATATTAGACACGTATTTTTTGTTTTATCAAATTAACAAAGAATTACTAAGTTAAAACGTATAAAGTTGGAGAGTGGGGGCTAACTACGTCACCTTTAGGTATAAATCGTACCTAACCGTGACGTCACGCGACATTTCAACTCAATATATCTCCGTATAAGTTTGATTACGTGAAAAAAGAGAAAATACGTGTCCAATACTTTTCTATAATCTTCCTGACTAAGGAAAAAAAAGTTATCGTCATCCCTATTGCAAGGCGTATACATTATACAAATACAGCTTTACATAAAAAAGTTAATTAAAAAAAACAAAAAACCCGACTGCGTAAAAACTAAAAAGAAAAAAACAAGACTACTTAGTTCAGTAGTAGCTAGGATTATGTTAAGTAATTGATTGCTATTGAGGAATCTAAAGATGCCTACTATCGGGACCCATTATTTGTAACATTTTAACCTAGATTTTAAATGGGTCCCGACTGTAGGCATCTTTAGATTCCTCAATAGCAATCAATTACTTAACATAATCCTAGCTACTACTGAACTAAGTAGTCTTGTTTTTTTCTTTTTAGTTTTTACGCAGTCGGGTTTTTTGTTTTTTTTAATTAACTTTTTTATTTTATTATTTTTAGTTAGGGATTAAAAGACCGTAAATTCCGCAATCTTGTCATTTCATGGAGAGAGTTGCTATCGTGGGGATTATTAAGTAGCTTGCGATGATCTAAATTACTGATTATTAATCCCTCTAGAGACCTAACCCGGCTCAAAACGCTACATAAGCCTGAACCTATTAAAATTCTTCAAGTCAACCGATAGATGGCGCTACTGGTACTACATAAGAGTATTAGGTAGCTATTTTATTTATTTACGAGCGCTGAGTACTGACTAGTGTACCTAATTGGTACCTATAATCAATTAGGTTATATTTCACTGTATCACACACACTATTGACACTACAAATGTAATAACGAAACTAAAAGTCTTCAAGTCAACGGATAGATGACGCTACTGGTACACTACATTGCACATGCGTACGTACTTGATTGAAGTTTGAGATTTATGAAAAACATTATTATTAAGTATTTTATAGTCGTCGTGACCTGCTTGAACACTCGTTGGTCTAGATTATTTCCTGTGTTGCTAATTCGAACGGATGTACTACTGGGTGGATAGGTAGGTACCTACTTTACGTGGTTAGTAAAGGAACTTTGAATCGTTATAAATCATAAACGGTTCTTTTGTCTGAAAAATAGTCAAAGAAACCTAATAATGCTTTTTAAATACCTATTCAACGATACCTCACATGCCATAGTTGGTTGACTTTTATTTTTTTATTTTGTACAATATGGCGTCTGGTAGCCGCCATTTTGAATTTTGATAAATTTCATATCTTCAGTGACACTCGCGCAATTCAGACGAATCGATTGACGTATGATTCATTAAAATCGACCCACGCGTTTGATCTCTAGTGTGCCACAAAGGAACAAACATACATACATACATACATACATACATACATACATACATACATACATACATACATACATAGACAGGTAAACACATAACCCTCCTTTGCGGTGCGCAGTCGGGTAAAAAGTGTGGAAAATGGCCACGAAAGAAATTCGGCTATCACTTGCACGACCGGTGACGGCGACGAGGGATTTCCTAACACATTGCGATTTTGCTGATGCATTAGGAGATGCAATGGGTTATTTTGTTCTAAATGACCCGTCTTGTATCCTCGTACTATTCCAAATTTCAACCTTCAGTGAAATCTGCTATGTAGAAGCTCAATCTTAATGGTTGCTCCTAATTTCATTTCTTTTTACACTCCTCAGAGTTACCAGCTGCCTGAAGTTAGACAGTTGTTTATTTGTATTTTCCTTGGTTTATCGTTGTTAATGGGAAAAAAGTTTTCGGTAGTCTAATTTGGAACTCCTATAGTAGCCCCAAGTCAAGTTTATTTCAACACTACGTACTTAATCGCTTCCGTTGCCCTAAGTAACTTGAATAATTTGTTTTTATTTTTATTTGATTTATATTTTCCTTTCAGGAAAAGTTTATGAATCTTCTCTCTATCACTTAAATTATTCAACAAAAAAATAAAGAATTATGAGATAAATTATTTAATTCAGTTGAAAATACCTAGTGAACAAAGTGACATACTAAATTACCTATAACATGATTATTTTATATTCAGAACAAAACAATGTCTTACACTGATTACAACCCCAGCATTCCGTATTCTATTAACTAAAGAGTTCCACAAATAAGCGTCTCGAACGCGACAAGCCTAATTGATCAGCTAATTCGTCGCAGGTGTGTGCGCGCCCTTATGAATTACAAATTGGTTTCTATAATCAATACCGATTAGGTCACGTTCACACGGGGCAAGTACAGGAGCAAGTTACTATTTTTGTAATATCCATGAAGTAGCGGTACTTAGTAGGGATATTTCTAGAGGTACCTACTAGAAATATCCCTTCAAAAATACATAGGTATATGACAGGTAAACAAATTACCCTCATTTGCGTTGCGCAGTCGGCTAAAAAGTTAATGAAATTGCGGCCAGAACTTGGTCTAATTTATGATCTCAGTCACCGAATTACCTATGTATTTTATGTGGCCTAAGAAAAATGGATGATTTTCAAAGTCTGTTATCTCAGAAACGTGACGTAAATTTCTCAAAGATAAAAACGCGTAGGAAACTCAAAATAAAAATATGTCTGTTTAAAAACTAATGTATAATGTTGGTAGTTATAAAGGTGCCCATCTATATTTATACTATCCATACTATCCATAAATGAATACTATATATAAATGTGAAAGTGTGTTTGTTTGTTTGCCCTTCCTTCAAGTTGAAAAGACTAGACCGATTTGAATGAAATTTGGTAGGTATGGAAATGTTTGAGACCCTGGGAATAGAATAGAATAGGATATTTTTATCTTGAAATTTCTACTGGAACGGGTTTTCTACGGGCCAAACCAGTTTTTTCAATACTTCTTTAACTATGGGACGAAGTCGCGCGCAACGGCTAGTGAATGCATAAACGGGATTTAACAGTAGTGGATTACGAAAATATTTATTAGTTTTTTTTTAACTAGGTAAGTTACTCGACCGTTTAGCAATCAATGGCAAGGCAGCATTGCGGCGCAGATTGAGTACGCGGCGGCTAAGCTCGTTAGCATTATATTTAGATTGATGCTGCTCACGGACTGATTTAGTTTTACTAATAATCTTAAGCGTTCTGTTGTTTACAGGATCGTTAGTAACTGACGACTCGTAATTGTAACTGACGTACTTAAGAAACTCCTAACTGGTAAACAGGATGCTTAGTATCAGTGATTATGTGTACCTACTAATCACTGATTAGGTTAACAAAATAAAGATTATTACACGTCAGTACCCAATCAATTAATAATTTATATTGCGTTTAAATTACATCTTCTACTAGAGCTCAAAAACTAACAATTGAACAAATTGGCTGTGGCAGACGGATGGACAGTCACCCGAGTGATCCTATATTAAGGGTTCCAATATTCTTTTTGAGGTTCGCAACCCTGAATATAAACCATTAACCCGACTAGTTGATTTTCAGTCCAATGTACAACCGTAGCCAGTCACGAGTAGCCGTTCAGATATATTTACCAGCTGCCAGGGGCGGGAAATTATTTCCCAAATGACGTTTAGGCATCGAAAACGACGGGAAACATCTCGTAATTGCCCCTCGCCATATAAATTGGCTGAGTGTGGAGCCGGTAGAGGGAGGGCCCGTGGCAAAATACTATTAAAAACGGTGCCGGTGATGGATGAACATCGCCGAGAGAAAGTGGTCCGACCACTGTCTTTCTGCGATCTCACCGTGAGTGGTGGGTATATCAGGCTAATTTCTTTATTTCTGGAGTGTATATTAGCAGTAGTGACAATCGAATCATTCAATTAAAGAAATATGTAGACAATTCCCTTTTTATCGCCGGTAAGAGACATAGGTTTAAGGCAAGGCGTAGGGTGGTCGTAAGTGAGAATCTTGGCTGAAGAACTTTCGAGAACGAACCGCTTTACATATGCGGAGCTACCAACCTTCGGTAGTCGAAGAGACAAACGAAGATCGAAAAAGAAAAAGGTTCATAATGCACTGAATAAATGTTCGGCAACCTAGGTGCTTCAAATTGCCGTGCTCATCGAGCCTATTTTTGGTTTCGCTTTCGGCTAGCAGTGTAGTCGAAAATAGAACTTCGTTAATCATTCTTATGCTAAACGTGAGGGTTGCTATTTCTTTTCCAAAGTAAAGTTGTAGAAGTGATCCCACAGCAAATGAGTCTGTTCCACTCCCACGCAGGGATTTATAGCGCACGTGTTGTGTTAGTGGTATTTTTCAACGACTTCACACACGAGCCGCATCGCCCCGCCCGAAGAGTTTATGTTAGGCTTGTGGGGAGGTTTCTCCTAGTTCCGTTTTTAGAGGAAATTGTAAGAGTATTCGGCTTAGAAGTAATTTCAATTTGGACGCGGGAAATAAGCGAATGAAGCACGGGAATATTTTATGAAGTACATTTATTTCACTTTAAACCAAAATCATAATATCCATACTAGTATTATAAATGCGAAAGTAACTCTGTCTGTCTGTCTGTCTGTCTGTTACCTCTTCACGCTAAAACGGCTTGACCGATTGACTTGAATTTTGGTATAGATATAGTTAGAAGCCCGAGGAAGGACATAGGATAGTTTTTATCCTGGATTTCTACCCCTAACGGGATGAAATCCAGGATACCACGATAAGTTATGCACTTAAGCAGTAGTAGCAATTACGTGTATTATAATGTTTGCTATTCCAATTTCTGCAGGCGTTTGAATGTTCGGAAGAAATCCATATTATCCATATTAATATTATAAATGGAGTCCGGGAAAGGACATAGGGTACTTTTTATCCCGGAAAAGCGCATAGTTCCCGCGGGAGCGCGATAACCGAATTCCACGCGGGCGAAGTCGCGGGCAGAAGCTAGTATATATATATTTCTGATTTTGGACTTTGCATTCTTCAGGCAGTATTCATGTTAGTTAAGTAAATAGGATTAAATTAATTGCAATTCAATTAAATGGATAAATATGTGGAACTTCTGTTTATCAATTAAGATCTATGTACTTGTACCATATTTAAAGCAAATAAACGTTCATTCATTCATTCAATTAAAAGGATTAGACTACAACTACATATTGATGGAGATGTACTACTACTTTACTACGACTAGATATTGAGAAATCGTTGATGCACAGGTATCGGTAAAGATGGTCTATTAAATAAAAGCTCCATTTTACAGATTCAATCCCAATATTTAAAATAGTCTTACAACATAACAGAACGATTGCAACATAAATAATCCGAACATTTCGAATACTAGGTACGTTGCAAAAATCTTTATTTTACCAACAATATTGTAGGAAAATGTAGATCCATCCGCACACAGCACTAAAAGAATTGAAACATATTAAGCAAAGAGCAAAGAACTGCCATTCATGATATCGGATTCGGATAAAAGCGGATAAAACCAGATCAGTCGGGAGAGTTTTCAATATTGACCGCGAATGTTTTGAAATAAAATACTGAATTTTTACTATTGGAGCGTGAAGCGAGCGAAGGGTGTTACAACACCGTGCAATACAATACGATAATGTACTTAATAATCGGAAAACGGTCATAAGGACGGTTGCGCTTTTATTCGTAGGATGGGACAATATAACCATTACCTACATAAAAATAAACGCTTGCTGTCACGTAAATCCAAGTGGTCTCAAATCAAATCAGCTAAAATAGTTATAGTACTTTACTAAAATAGTAATACCTATATTTTGTCGTCAAAGGTATCAGTAGTTGTGTCTATAAATTCATTTCGTAAAAGTCTATCACGGCCATCTTGAAGTGAACGGGTAGTACTTTATTTGGTTGAATGTTTACCCGTTTACCCGACAAAGCGCACAACACAAGACAATAATTCATTTCGTTCGTGCAAGTATGCTATTGTGTAAGTTGATATTACTTGAGAGTTCAAACTTTACTCCGGTGCCAGGGCTGCCGGACTTGTTTTATTACAAACTGTAAAACCTCGTAATATAAAATAACGGAGAGGAATCGTAAGTGTTGGCAAAAGTAACCCAAGTAGCTCATACGTTTCACTATGTAGGCAAGTTTTTGAGCTCTGAAAGACTCAGTATACCCTTCGTATGCGGCTGTAAAAAAGGTCGCGACTCCACGGATCGATGCAGTACTAATAAAAAGCAGAAAATAAAAATGCAAAAAGCATGCCAAAATTTTGGTCAGGATCCTTATCAAACACAGACGAAAGGTTAAATAGCTACCGTTTCTTTTTATAGTTTTCAAGAGTTCGTGATTGGTCCGTACTAAGTATTATATAAATACGACAGTACCTACAGTTTAGATTTGCCTATCAAACTGTTTTTCTTTTACTGCTGAATGAACCAGTGAATCGTTTTTACTCTCGCTTCTTTCATTTCAAGGCCGCATAGGATAAGGCTTTTTCACTTGGGCAGAAGCAATATTATACAGTGTTTTTTTTTTACTGGGACGGTTCATGTAATCCGTATTTATTGGAGATTAGTTCCCAGCGGGAACAATGCTTTTTTTCCGGGATAAAAGGTACTTATATATCATGTATGATACTTATATATCAATGAAAACAACATTAGGTTTGTATGTTGGCAGCCATTGACCTATAATAACATATGGACGAACAGTGCCTAACAGAATGTGTCAAAACATATGGAGCAAACTGACATTAGAAAATACGTTCCAATATGCTAATAACGCCTCTTTATAATATGTGTCAAGATAAATATTTTATACAAAAGTAAACCTAACACTATAAGACTTAAGTGTCAAATTTACTGAGCGCCAAAAAGAAAAATGGCCCGTCAAAACGGGTGCCCGAACAACTCGGGCACCCGTTTAGACGGGCCATTTTTCTTCGGCTGATTGTGAATCCTTATAATAGATCAATGTTGGCAGCCCTATGTGCCCGATGCTCTCATAACTGCTTTATACAACCTGTCAATAGTTTTCAGTTCGATTCGCCCGTCGGAAGCTATTCGAAAGCTCAAATCTTTAGAGTTTCCGTAAATAGCGAGCCATAGTCGACCACTTCAATCCGCAATAAATCTGGAAGGAAAGGACGCGACACGGCGGCACGAGGTCGCACTAGCAAATAGAGGATTCAATTTTTAGGGTCGGAGAATTCTTAGAAAGTATGAGAGACAGCGATATCTGTCTTTAGGAACCACGTTTTACAAAAATTTAAATTTTAAATGTTACGTATTCGATTTCCAGTTATATATGTGAGGAAAAAAAAATGAAATTTTTATTACTACTACTACTACTACAGCCTATTTGCGTCCCACTGCTTTCACGGGCCTCCTCTTATCATGAGAGGGTTTGGGCTATAGTCCCCATGCGGGCCCAGTGCGGATTGGGGTCTTCACACACATCTTTGAATTACTTCGCAGATGCGTGCAGGTTTATTAAGTAAATCTGAAATCGACGCCGTGGTTACAGATTTCGCTATTATAGTTTCCTACTTCTTTATATTGACACATTTGGAATGATCAACCAAACGCGTATTTTCATACTCGCATCGCAACGGGTCGCAAACGCAAAGTAATTAACGCCATGTTAGGTACTCGCATAAACAGGAATATTAAATAGTATTTGCATCAAAACTTGACAGCACATCAAAATACTAATACTACCTACTAAATCCATAGGTACACCTACCTTTACTATCCATATTAATACTAACATTATTATATTCACGCTTAATCCGCTTCCCCATATGCCCATTTCCAAGGGCCAGTCCATTTAGATGAAACTTGGTATGGATAATATAGTTTTAGTCCCGGGGAAGGACATGGGCTACTACTTGTTATTCCGGAAAAACGCCGATACCGAGCGTTTACGCGCTCAATTCGTCCTAAAATTCTGATCCCACATCAGTAAATCAACGTTATCCATCGAACGTTTTCAAATGCAGTGCTTTCAAATCAATCTTTCAATCGCAGCAGTAAACATCAAACAAGCGTGGCCACCACAGCGGCCGAGCTCAATCGAGGGTAACTCAATGTTTGCTAATGTAGTGCCGATTCTAAATCGGTATCTGTTCTGCTGATTGCGAGTTCCCGACCTCCATGAAATACGTACGCTCGCCTTTATGCTCACTCACATGACGAATCGAGCTTATTTCTTTCTGTCCTCAAGGGCGGATCCAAGGACAGGGTCATAGGAGTCATGACCCCTTCCTCGGCCGGACTAGGTCTACTGCTATTATGAACTGTATTAATGAGCTCTAATATACATGATGTATTTCATTATTTATTGACATTTTGAATCTGTCAACATCTATGGAATTTATATTTATTTGACAATGATCTTTGATTTAAGTTTAAGTTAGGGACTATACATCCCTTCAATGTAATTTTAGTACGTACCTATGTATATTTTATACATGTAATGTAAATTTTCACTTTCGATTCGATTTGCCGACGATATTGTAGTTATGGCTGAGACCATGGAAGACCTCAGTGCTATGCTCGTTAACCTCAGCAGAGTTTCCGATCGAGTTGGTCTGAAAATGAACATGGACAAGACGAAGATCATGTCCAATGTCCATGTTGTGCCAACTCCAGTAATAATCGGAGGCTCTGCGCTCGAAGTTGTTGACCATTATGTATACCTGGGACAAACAGTCCAGTTAGGTAGGTCCAACTTCGAGAAAGAGATCAATCGTCGAATCCGACTCGGCTGGGCAGCGTTCGGGAAGCTTCGCAGTGTCTTTTTGTCCAAATTACCGCAGTGTCTTAAGTCGAAAGTCTTCGACCAGTGTGTGTTGCCAGTGATGACTTATGGTTCCGAGACGTAGGCGCTTACGATGGGCCTCATAAGAAGGCTCAAGGTCACCCAGAGGGCAATGGAGAGGGCTTTGCTCGGGGTTTCTCTGCGTGATAGAATCAGAAATGAGGATATCCGCAGTAGAACTGGGGTCACCGACATAGCCCGAAGAATTGCGAACCTTAAGTGGCAGTGGGCGGGGCACATTGCTCGCAGGACTGATGGCCGATGGGGCAAGAAAGGCCTCCAACAAGATGGAGTGACGACCTTGTATAGGTCGCGGGAACGCGGTGGATGCGAGTGGCACAGGACCGGTCTGAGTGGTGCGCCTTGGGGGAGGCCTATGTCCAGCAGTGGACGTCTATCGGGTGAAATGATGATGATGATGATGAATGTAAATTTTGTAACTATGTGCAAATTTTGAAAAAAGGCCTTCTGCTTGAGTTTTTTGCGGCGCTTCTTCTCAAGCAATGGGTCTAGGAAGCGCTGGTAAATTATTTTTCTGTCGTGTAAAAGTGCCCCTATGTGGCCAATTTGCTGAATAAATTATTGAATTTGTATTTGAATTTATGTATTTTTAACCCCTGACGCGAAAAAGGGGGGGTTGTATAACGTGACCCCCCCTCCCCTGTGTCGAAAGCGGACAGCCAGAGGACGAAATATGGTTTTAATCCATCCTGCATACGCGAATAACGGGCTTCTTCTCTTTCTGTTCATACTATTTCATTTAATTGACTGAAGGGAAGTGAACTAATTTCAAATTTGCGAATCTCTAATAATTAGATCTGATTAAGATTACCTTTCTTGGAGCTACCGACACGATTGCTGAGTAAACGAAACCTGTTCGAACTTTCAGGAGAACTACAATAGCCGAGTGCCGGAGCTAGATTAGACACAATTTGTCTTCACACCGGGCAAGCAAATGAGAAGTGAGGTCAATAAACTTGAATCAACCCGCCTGGCAGCGAATAAACTGAATTATTAACCTCTATTTACTAACACGAATGTGAAAAGAACTCAGTGTAGACTTAATTTAAAGTAGATTTCCATTTAAATACAAATTATAATGTGACCGAGAGGCCTTTCAGTGACCGAGAAATGTATTAAAAATATAAATTACTGTCACGTAGAGATCTTCTAGTATCTAAAGTCCCGCGCCTTCACGTTTCAAAACGCTTCAATTATTTTATTATTATTTAAAAAGCACCACCAACACTCTCAACGCATAGTTGATGGCTGTCTCAGCACGCACACATGTGTTGAGAGTATTGGTGGTGCTTTTTAAATACATTGAAGCGTTTTGAAATGTGAAGGCGCGGGACTTTAGATAGTAGAAGATCTCTACAGAAACTGTAAGAGATATAGTTTTCGCTCAATTTATTTCAGGTCGTTCAATCACGAAGGTGTTTAAAGTTTAATATGTTGAACCACTTTAATTATTTTGACATGCTTTTTAAAAGCAGGTAAATACTAGTAATATTTATTTAAACTTTCTTGCACATTAGTAAAAAAGAATTGGTCCGAAAAATCGGTGATTCAGTTACAACTTATATTTCTAATTTAATATTATTATAAGCTAGCTCTACCTACTGTTAATAGCTCTTGGTCTAATAACAATAAGCCTCTTAACTCGGATTGTGTTATTATCAGCTTAACTCGTATTAGAGGGTACGAGTAACCCGAGGTTAGCGACCTTAGTGCAAGAGCTGCCTTAGTGCACTAAAACCCCATTAGCCAATCCAGGTACTTTGTCTAAACGTTATATTCAGGTTGCAAGTCCTATTGCATCTCTGTGTTTATCGACCGTATCGCGTCTAATGGAGAAAACTTGTACAATGAGAGAAAAACTTGAATCTGCGGCATCCCGCTGCATCCAGCTTACCGCCAACTGTGTTCTAATGTTTTGTGCAGGTACTGTGACATCCTTATTATTATTTTCCGTGTCGTGTATACGAGAAACACGCCAAAGAATATCTAAACCTGCTGCTAAATGTCAACGATTTTAGCAAACCGTTTTCTCTTCTAAATTACCGTAATTTAGAAGAGAGACTACCTTTATAATTTGCATCACCTCATTTTATTGATTTTCAACAAGTAAAAGATATTTCATCAACACCACCACAATCCGTTGTAATTCAAATCCAACCTCATCTTGATCGCATTTCTAGCATTACACCCAACCCAGCCCAAACTGAATAGCACCAAAACTCCAGCGCAAAATAACGAAAACGAAACAGTACATAAAACCGAATAGTCTCCGCGTAGAGGGACATCCACGCCAAAATGTATCATATCTAAGGACAATATGTTCCAGCAATTGCTTTTCCGCACTGGGCCCGCGTGGGGACTATAGCCCAAACCCTCTCGTGATGAGAGGAGGCCTGTGCCCAGCAGTGGGACGGAAATAGGCTGTAGTAGTAGTAGTAATTGCTTTTATCTACAAAGTCCTATGCTTTCTCCCACGTACTCGTTACGTAAGAGTATGTACAAGAAAGGTCCGGGCCGTTCATTGAATAAACTTCCTGAGTGAACATGGGCCCTTTGCATGTTGGTGTTTACGCAGCCATCGCGAGCGATTTGTCAAAGAAACTCCGGAGAGCAAATACGGGGTGCAAGTGGAGTGAATTGTTTTTGCGAGTGTATGGAGATTGTTTGCGTTTTGCGATCCAATTCCTTTATTTTACGTCAGCGGCAAATAACAGTAGGTAACTTCTCTAATTCGAGGAAGCTTCCTTGTTTGGTTTGCTGATGAATCAGCTTCAGAGACGGAAATTCGTATATCAGAGTCTCAAAGATTTACAACGCCATGTGTGTACACATGTATCACTATCACTAAGTACATATTACATATAAGTAAAGTATCCGGCCGCGTCTGTTCGCGATAAACTCAAAAACCACTGAACGCATTTACAGGCGGATTTCACAAATAAATAGGTGGTTCATAAGAAAGGTTTAAGTATACAGAGTGTTCTGATTTTCTGTAAATTGGTTGAAATATGACGATAAAATAGTTCAAGATGGCGGAGAAAATCAAGCCGACGGGGAGCTTTGTAGAGAGGTAAATAGTTTTTATGAAACATGTTTTTTTATATTAGTACATACCTACACCCGTTCGAAGCCGTTTACTACAAAGCCATTTTCGATAATGATAAGGAATACTTCTTATTATTTAGGTGCCCCGCCCCGTAAATATAAAAATAATACTAATTTAATTACATCTGAACACAATAAATTGGGTCTAAAATAAAGTCTTATAATTATGTTTAGTTTGTGACTACCTACTTATGAGCATGTTTCCTGATTTTAATGATACTTTTTCAAGCTACGTTGAACGAGAGAGTAGGTGTTTTTATATAAGAACTTAATCAACATACTAATCTCCAACAAAATATTTTACAAAATCTACTTCTACAATATGTGGCCCGTAATAACCCATCCAATTACGACTTTGCACAACAAACATTTTCTCGAACGTTTCTCGGAAGTTGTTCCGAACATGTGAAAGTTATTCGCGAGATAAGTAAGAGTTAGTATTTAATTTAGTTCAAGTTGGTATTAATTTAGTCGTTCCCGTACTGAGGCGGGGCACTGTGCGGACGACGTGAGCTCCTTGTTTGGACTTCTTCGCTCTTTCTTCTTTACTACTTCTACAGAATAAGCATAGAGTCTGTCTGCACCTAATAAATTGATTTTCACTTTTCCTATAAATTATGTACCTGCCTAAATAGTTCTGTACGAAAACAAGCTATTACTCGTAATACCATAGCATGAGAGCATTGTAACCGTATAATGACGTACCAACTTCGAAAAATGTTTTTTTTTTCTCTGTAAATAATACTAAGAAGATGTGTGAGTGACTTGCCCTGCCATCAGTGTAACGTAATAAGCCTGAGGTGATAAGACAGTAGTAACCTTTTTAGGGTTCCGAAGTCCACAAGGAACCCTTATAGTTTCGCCATGTCCGTCCGTCCGTCCGTCCGTCCGTCCGTCCGTTCGTCTGTCCGCACTATTGCTCGGAGATGCTTAGTTCTAGAAAGCTGTAATTTGGCATGAATAGGTATACATATTAGTTACGCTGACAAAGTGGTACAATAAAATTTTGAAATATATTTTTTTATAGGGTACCTCCCCTACTCGTAAAGTGGGGATGTAATTTTTTTTTCTTGCGTACCCCATGGTGCGGCATATCGTTGAATAGGTCTTCAAAAAATATTGTGGGTTTGTTAAAAGCATTTTTTGTTTAAGTAATGCGTTTGTGAAATATTAAGCTTTAAAGTGCTATTTTTTGTTAGAGTCACGTGTCCCCCCCCCCCCTGCCAGCTAAATGGTGGTATTTGGATAGCTGAAAAATATCACGGTTGTGGCATATATAACGTAGTTGAAAGGAAAACTATCACAGCTAAGTAGGCTGTACAAACTTACGAGTAATAGTCGACCAACTTATGAAGTGATTAAAATACCAATGATTTTTCTCGAGCGGCAGGGGCGTCGGGCGGGCACCTCATACCACAGGGTAGCTAGATGCTAATAAGTCTTAGAAAGGTACTGTGGGCATCGTCAACTCCGGAACCCTATACTTTGCGAGTGGCCCGACACGCACTTGGCCGGTTTTTTTGCTTTTATTTTGATGTGTTACTGTTTTTCCGCACAAATGGTACTTGCGGTGCGCTGTATTCTACGCATACATCGCACGCCACTTGACACATGAAATTGATAACTTGCACACCTCACTTGTGAAAGAATCTGCAATCACTGAGCTTATAGCTAAAACGTTAATTAATTCACTTGTCAGAAACGGACCAATCAAATTATATCCAGTCCTCAGCACACAATTAAAAATGGAAGATGGATTTTCATAAAACCTAAGCGTTCCCTAAGTCTATACTCAGCAAGTGACTAGCGATCGCCAGTCGTCAGTCGACTCGCCTTTGCCCTATCAGCGAACTTTTCTCGTTTAAACTTATTTCCTTTTATCTAGCCGCAAGGAGCACCGAGGACTCGACTTATCGACACTCTTATTAAATTACTTGAATATTTCAATCCCTAACGTCTCAAGCATCTTGTTTATTCTTTTACGGAGTTTCGAAAGAACACCTATTAAATTACGGAAACGCATTTGAAGTGGAAATGCTACGAGTAAACAATGGGGTGTTCATTACAGGAAAGGCGAGCTTTATTTAATATCGTGTTAATTTAATACCTTGCCAACGAAAAGTCGTTATAATGGTTTTTGGCTTTTGCGTTTGCAAAGGACAAGCCTTCGCGTAACAATGGGATGACGTCACTGGGATTACCCTTAGTGTCTTCTAGATGGCAGATGGGTAGTAGTTTTCAGCCTCGTATGCTAGCGAAACTCGGTTTGGACTTCAATGCCTGTTCGGCGAATGTTAATTGCATCTCGTTTTATGTTTGACATGGAGATACGGCAGCAAAATCGAATGAAAAACTGATCGACTATCAAAAACTACATACAACGTCAACGAAAGAAATATCCTTCTCGCTATTACGGGAAAATGCACCTCTTCGTACTCATTATTAAGTACAGACATGAGTACAGGGCGGGTCGAGTTGATATGAAAATGAACATGGATAAGACGAAAATTATGTGTAGCGTTAAGATTGTGCCAAATTTCGTCGTAGTCGGTGACGCTCGGGGATATTGACGATTATGTACTAATATACCGGGGGAAAAAACGGTCCAGTTAGGCAGGTCCAACTTCGAGAAAAAAGAGGTTCACTCGTCTCCTTTTTCACGGGTACCTCTTCATTTAAACATTCCTTTGATTATTCCAAATTCGTCGAATATAAGGCTTAAATACGAACCTAATAACAAACACAAATTATATTCCGTTTGAAATATTTAATATCGATTGCGGACATCGAAAGCCCAGCCGCCAGATAAAGCGTATTGAAATTAAATTTTATCTCCGGCCCCCATTTCTTAAAGACTTTATAATGGGGTATCGAAACTTTGCCCGTTTGAAACGATTTCATTTACGCTTAGAGAAGATGGAATATTGTATTTCACCTAGATTAATTTACCTACTTACAAATATCATTTATTGTAAAACTACCTTCTGCCTGCGGCTTCGTTCCCCCGGGAACTATTTGTTCTGCTTTAATAAAAAATAGCCTATGTCTGCTGGACTCGGACTGTCTGCATGCTAAATTTCATCTAAATCGGTCCAGCGGTTAAATCCTGTAGAGGGTACAGACATACAGACAGACATACAGACAGACAGACAGACAGGAGTTACTTTCGCATTTATAATTTGCATGGATATTTAATTTAACAAAAACACAATATGACAAACATAATAGGATAACTTGACTATTTTGACTTGTGCTTATGCAATAAATTACTTTGACTTGACTTTGACTTTATAAACCTATTAAACTAAATTAAAATTATGTTAGTTAACTATACCTGAAAACTAAAATTGTCTAAAAAGGGATTGACCAAAAATAGTTGATAATTTGGGAACGCTGGTCCCACACAAGAATCGGTTGAGAAATGCGACCTGTACTTAGAGGAAAACAGCCGAAAATCGTCCGGACAGCCGAAAGCGTTTTGGGCCAAGCTGGAAGTGCTGCAACGGAGAGCTTCGCTCGCTCGATCAACTACTTTCATTCGAATAAATGCGTAGAGGACGCGATGAAATGCGCAGATAACTGAAGAGCATTATAATTATGTACATACACACTGCATGTAATTGACTTTACGTCGACAAGTCACAAACAACATAAAACCCAATGACAAAAACATGCTTCCATTAGCTTAACGAAAAAGAATAAAAACATGTGAAAGTCATTCCACGAAATCGGATTAATCCAGCGTATATTTTTTAGATCGGGCCTTAGATAGTAAAATTAGAACAATTCGCGTAATTGTTTCAAACGGGGCGCTCGCTCCCGCCTTCACTGGTGCAGCTGATTCATTGGATTTTTACTCTTATTTGTGAGGTCATACGGGTTTTGTATATGGTAAGGTAAAGTTGGCAATGTTGCGCGGAATTAGAACAAAGGGTTGTCACCGTTAGCATGCCGCTCAATAAAGTTTAATCAGAGTAGACAGCAGTAGTATGTGCGCATATACTTTGCTGCCACACGGCTAATAAACTCGCTGTGTTTGTGTGAGCTGGGTTATTGGAGTGTGTACGTCAAATTAAGAGTATAGGTTATGTGACGCGCTTTTCCGAGAGGTTTTGTAGTAACAACGAACTGATGCATAACATAATAAAGGGAATGTATGTTTCTCGTTACATCATCTGTTTACTTACAACGGCATCTTACTGACCAGTGGGTGACTGATATCTCACCTAATGGAAAACGACGGTAAAGCCAAATGTGCTCACTAGGTGTAATTGCCTGTTAATCTAGATTCGTTAGACCATTTTCGTTCGTTACATAACTGGGGAAACAAACGTGCAAAGCGGTGATTGGAATAAATGGTATATCGATGACAAAACATTGATCCTCCCCCCCTCGTCGGGTCATTAAAAGGAGAAGGTATAATCAGTTCCCATGTAACTCCTGAGAGCACTCACCAAACTACATCATGGTAAAAAACGGAAAGATATGCAATTCTTCGATTATTCTCGAGATATTTTTGGTTCTATGCTTTTGGGTTAGTTGCCCGGGATCTCGGTTTTTTAACATTTTACTATAGTTAATAGTTTTTACTTAAAACTAAACGACATGAACCCCGGTTTACTTAAAAATAAAAACGAAATAATTTGGTTACAAGCAGAGTACGCCCATCAATGTAATGAACGCTGAACACTATCGGAAATCTGTTAACAGAGTCAAACACCAAACTAACTGGATCTGCTACGCATAAAGGCATGTCTTTGTTGCTCGTGTCGACTCGTTTTGACACAAGGCTCGTGCAAATTACCGTGTCAATGGATACTGGGGCTGAGGTTCGTTATTACGAACTCTGTTGACTTTGGAGGTGTCCCAAATAATTATATAATTAATGATTTATTTTTGTTAAATGACGGTTAAAATGCCGAAATTTATAAATTATAAGATATTATATATTTTATAAAAAATATTATAAGATTGTCTAGAAAGTTTTCATCGAAAACCGTGTTGCTAACTTTTTCCTCATTTGCCACAAGATTCTGGTTTACCTATTGGTTATAAAAATATCAAATAAACAAAAATCAATATCTTGAAAATCAAAAAGTTCCGTAAATACTTTTTGGATCTGGCTTCACGACAGAGATATCTGTATCGGAATGTAAGTTCCCACTTAATCCAGTGGAATGTCCCGAAGCACGGCTCGAATGGCTGACATTTTACGCATGACTACATTTCTAATTTTCCGTCTTTGTCTCGGTGAAATTAGTATTTGATCTGTTTTATTCAGATAAAGGGAATTCCATTGAATGAATTTACTTGGTCGGAGTAGTAATGGGTTTGTAATTAGAATGGGGAAGAAATAAAAAGAAAAGACGTAAGAACAGATGAAAGGATATTGGAATTTTGACGTTTAGGAGGGAATGGAATGCGGTCTGAATACTGGTGGACCGATAATTTAATTAACTATGGCCACCTAACTAGCTAGGCGTAGCTGTAATTCGGTCAACTAGAAAAATACCGTATTTTCAAGTAGCTCAGTTTCATTTTCAGTAGCAAACACTAACCGAAACATGAATGTTGTTGTAGTTTTCAATTTTGGTAATATCGGTCGTTGTTGATGTCAATCAAGGCTTCGGCTGCCACATAGCAATAATCGGAACCCTTGAGCAGAACACGGGCCGGGTTCGCCACAATTGAGCGGTCCTGGGCTCTCACAACCTTCACCGCTACCACACGGCGGACACGGCCTATAAAAACATGATCTCGAACACAATTCGAATGAAGTGACAAAGTGCGTGCGAGGACGTCTGTAGGTACACTTGTAAATGTGTGTACCACTACGCGGGCCAAAGATTCACTCACCATCTCCGGATGACGGTAAGAGTTGGGCGCGAGTTGCGCGCGGGCTAGATTCAGACGGGTGATTCTGTGGCGATTCTGTACGTAGTACTATTAAATATTCTGGGCCGCTCCGCTACGTCTTGCTGGCAGACTGCACGTCTTGCATGCAGATGCAATTCGTAGCCTTTCTGACCCCATAGCTTATGATTAGTCTATGGTCATATACTCCAATTGCCACTCTAGCGATTCTTCGATGTATGTCAGTGACCTATTTAATTAATTAAAATGCCTTAACTAGGGTGTTCTTTCCGCGTAATTGGCAAAGACTGTAGTTACACGCGGTAATCCGCACTGGCTTAGCTTAGAGAATCCAATCAAACTTGTTTGAACTTCCCTCAGTGACTACTAGGGCTGTCCAATGACACGCGACTACTTGGTACCGTGAAATGCCTTAAGTACTTTTGCCAGCCCACACTTTACGATAAAGAAAAGGAAGGTCCTATTTATTTATTTACTTTATTCCCAACCTCAGTCAGTCGCACGAGTTTTTGTCAACTCTAACGATTATCGCACTTGATGGTACGTTTTCTTGGAAAGATATCTGCAGTCACTGTGGTAAGAAGGAGGGTGGGCAAGATAAATTTTCACCTTTACTCCCGATTTTAAATTAATTGAACACTTTTCAACCGTACCGGCTGAACTAATGCTCCTAGGAAAAAGTATTATTTAACCACAATCAAAGCACATAATCAAAATTAACTTCAAATAGAAATGAAGAAAACTTTTTATATGATACTAGCTTCTGCCCGCGACATCGCCCGCGTGGAATTCGGATATCGCGTTCCCGCGGGAACTATGCACTTTTCCGGGATAAAAAGTAGCCTATGTCCTTTCCCGGTACCCCAACTATCTCCATGCCAAATTTCATCTCAATCGGTCCAGCGGTTGAAGCGTGAAGAGGTAACAGACAGACAGACCGACAGAGTTACTTTCGCATTTATAATATTAGTATGGATTTTAGCTTTAATTTCGTTAAATTACTTTAACTTTTCTTAACTTGTTTCCCTCACTAACTCGAAAAACTCACATAAACTCTCATAGAGACCTACTATCAAGCTGAGCTCTTAAAGTATTGGTACCTAATTTGTTAGCAGGTTTGTTAGCAGGCTTTGTATTAAACCTATTCCGTTACAGACTGACGGACAGCACACAGGTAAAGTATACATATAATAGTCGTATTTAGCCGAAATTTATGTAGGTTTCTTGGGAAGTGTCATCATCATCATCATCATCATTTCAGCCGAAAGACGTCCACTGCTGGACATAGGCCTCCCCCAAGGCTCGCCACTCAGACCGGTCCTGTGCTACTTGCTTCCACCGGTTTCCCGCGACCTTCACGAGGTCGTCGCACGTCGCGTGGGAAGTGTATCGGAGCACTATAAGAGAAGATTTCTCGAAATGAAATTCCTACGGGAACGGGGAAAATGGGAACACACGGAGTATGCCGCGGGACTACTTTAAAATATAATTACACTTAAAATGCCAACCCTACACTCGCGTTGCTCGGATCACTTAAACTAGCGAGAGACAATGAGCACGCTTCCATTTGTGAATTGATCCGTTTGTTCAAAGCACAAACCATGTGTTCTTCAAAGCATTTGATGGCGCGTAATGCCACAAATTCAATTTCAATTTACCACAGAGCTTTTCGGTGAAGGAAAACATCGTGAGGAAACCTGCACGCATCTGCGAAGTAATTCAAAGATGTGTGTGAAGTCCCCAATCCGCACTGGGCCCGCGTGGGGACTATAGCCCAAACCCTCTCGTGATGAGAGGAGGCCTGTGCCCAGCAGTGGGACGCAAATAGGCTGCAGTAGTAGTAGTAGTAGTAGTAGTAGTAATGCCACAAAATGCTTGATTCATCGAAATGAATGAAGCATTTTGTGGCATTACGCGCCATACGAATTCAATGAATTGAAGCGGATAGGAAGCCGTGGTTAGCCTAGTTGCAAACCACTAGGCTACCACGGTTTCCTATCCGCTTGTGAGTATTATGTAACTGTCAATACTACAGGAAAAATATTTTTCTCAAACATGCAATGAAATATTGATATTATGTTCTTCTTATTAGTCTGGTAAGTATCACGTTTCAGACGCGGCTAGACAATTGGTCTATAATGAAATTTCATACGAACGTTGCAGGCCTAGGCCGGCAACTCACTTTTTTTTAATTTCCGTATGATATATTTGTGACACAGCACCTTGGCATTCCGCCATTTAAAAAAACTATGCATCTTACAGTCCGAAATGTACCTATGTGTTTTATTCTTTTTAAGTATGATTCGATAGCTTAGATTTATAAAGCTTAATTGTTTTCTTAATCTAACTACCGATCACAAACAAATGGTAGGTATTCATTATCATCTTCTTCTTCTTCTTTTGTTTTAAAGGCTTTCACATCTCTTTTTGGATGATGAGATGTATTTCGCCAATGTCGATATTGACATAGGACACGCCAATTGGCTATGGGTGAAAAATGACAATGTGCTTGATTCTCTTATTTCATTGCATGTTTGAGAAAAGCACTATACATACATCGGCGGGGAACGGAAGTTGTCGGCCTCGTAACTATACGGCCTCACTTCGTTCGGCCGTATATAATACTCGGCCTGCAACATCCTCCTTCCCGGCCTCTGTAGTAATGTACTATTAATTAACGTAGGTAGAGGTAGGCATATTTTGCCATAGGTAGGACCCCTAAATTTTGGTAGGACTCGGCATATCCTCATTTCTACTGCCAAGATAAAGTTCTAAACAAAGTTTAATTGATGTAGTGATGCTATTTTTCCTGTAGTATTTAGGTATAGTTTACTCAATAGTCACAACCCAATTGTCTGGGAGAGATCGCTCTGTAAGCGAAAAACCCGCCTTTTGTTCTGTTGTTTTTTCTCCGTTGTGTGGTGTTCAACAACGAGTTTTTGTATTGTATTGTAGATAGAATATGGTAGTATGAAATGCAAAAAAGTATGGTAAAAGTACATTCGGATTTGTTCTAAATTAGGTACAATAGCAAACTACTAGTTACTTAGGTACAATATTGTTGTTTGTTTAGATATTTGTATAGAGAGCAATGAGTTTAAAGAAACTCAAAGGGCAGGGTAGATCAACTACACATGGCCTGAGCGAAGGGAAGGGACCCTTAGATCGTAGCACGGTGATCAAGCATAGCGGATTTTAAAATCTGTAACTGGTTAAGTAAAAATATAGTTAAGAATCCGGAATGGACTCGGGAGTAGTAAAAAAGATATAATAAAAAAATGTTTTAAGATTCATGTACTTTAACGTAATGTCACTCATGTGAAGTACTATTTTAAAACATAAGAATAAGTACTTGTTACTAAGTTACTGTGCCCAAATCTACATATACCTATTGTGAGCATGTAGTTAAATGGTCATAACTTATAAAATTAAAAACCCCCCGGCTCATGGTTACCTTACCATATACTTTCAATCTCATTGAAGTAACACGGCACCTCGAATCGATCGGACATAAAGAAGTTAGTCAGATCCTCTCATCAACTAGAAAAGAGCTGATGATCTTCAAACGTCTAAACAAATTTTTCATGAAACATGGCTAATTTGTGATGTATACTCGTACGGTTAAATGACGATAGGGTATAGGGTAATCGTGTGTAGTTAGGTAGTAAGTACTGTATCGGTTGGCGCATTTGAAAAAGGTGCCGGCTGAAAAACAGCGCTGCACGAGTCCACCCCGCGTGGGTTACGCAGCACCGCTGCTGCCGGGTCCTATTGCCACAGTTTTTTCACATTATGTTAGTTGTTATTTTTAGTGTTAATATAGTGGTCAGTAATTTTTCTTTTTTTATGTATTGTTTGTTTTTGTTGTGGTAATAAACGATTTTCTTCTTCTTCTTCTTCTTCTAAGAACACTCGGGATAAAATTATCTATGACAGAAAAAAACTAAACGACAATCGATTCATCCAATGGGAGCTACGATACCCAGACAAACACGTTAAATTTATAATACCCCTCTCTTTTTGCGTCGGGGGTCAATAAAAATAGAGCGAAAATAAATAACGTCGCCGTTCAACATTGATAAATTAAATATTTATTTCATCACCCTTGGTCATAAAGTGGGATTTTCTACCCGCTACGCGGCCAAGGTGGCCAAGGCAAGACGTAAAACTTTTGACAAACCACTCGCGGTAATTCGTAAAGCCCCAGATCGCATATTTATGGCCCTCACCTTCGGTTCGGGCCACAGAAACCTGCGATCTGGGACATTTACGAATTCACCACCCTAGGTCTGTAATGTACTTACTAATAAATTAGCAGAAGCGTCTACTTAACTTTTCACTTTAAACCGGATAGCCGTTGGAGGTGCGTGTCGTATCCAGCTGAAACGTTCATTTTATTCTATTCCAAATTGCATTTACGCCAGGACGCCTGCCGTACCATCCATATTATGTAACTGTATCGGGCCACTTCGTCACCAATCTCGCACACGGCATTCCGTTTGCTAAATCTCTAAGGCTTAGCCTAATTCAATTGATAGACTGCGCCGAGTCACTCTGAAACCTGTGGATTGAGTCCTTGGCCAAGAGCGACAGGAAATATCCACGCCTTAGGGACACTAGAAATTCAACTTGGAGTTGAAGCACATGCACCTAGGTACGAACGTTCCTTATGAGATTCATATTTAAGAAAACCTATTCATAGTACCTACAGCAACATGTATTTATTGTCAATTGCGTGTGGAATAAATAATGGTACTCTTCACATTGATGGCCCCAGGCCCATACACCTAGAATGTTCTGTGTCGTACAGGCAGATGCGCTGTCGATAGGACTCCAACAAGACGAGCAGTGATGCGGTAAAGGTCGAAATAATACGATGGAAGCGAATCCCGTAGGCTAAGTCTTTGTAACTAAACTTGAAGAAGACCTAGAAGTTCAGCGGCATGATTCTGCGGACACAGTGAAAATGACCAAACACACAAATCATACGGTTAAGATATTAAAATCTTGAGGTTTACGGTTAGACGTTGGTTGGACGGATGTGATGTTGGACCCTTAAGGAAGACCTTAGAAGAGAATTAGAGGCATTTCAGATGTGTTTGTACAAGAGAATGTTTTGAATATAAATCGGATAGATCGTCATTCGTCACTCACGCTAAGGTTCTTGGCCGTCCAAAAGTGTAGAGCTCGTACGCAAAATTAAACAGACAATATTCACTTACCTTGTGGCATATTCTGAGAAACCCGGAGTGGGCCGGCATCAAGACAGTCAGGCAGTGGCGGCAGTTGAACTGGCTCTGGATAAGTTCAGTAAATGAAAATGCATCAAAAAAAAGATGAAGAAATATTTTAAAATCTTATGCAGTACTAAGGTCTCACCTGAAGGGCGGAGGAGCTCACCTCGAGCCGACCGGCAGCGTATTATAATTCGTCCCACCCACGGAAATGAGCCCATTGCGTCGAACGCCGCCCCGAATTTGTGTGACACTCCGTCCCGTTCCTTACCTTTGTGTACCGTCATTTTTTACATAAAATATATACGTTGTTTCATAAAAAACTCGGGACGTTGGCAGACATTTGCATCTGCGTAGCTCCTTTATTTGGTCACGTTTCACGCGTAATTTACTCCGCGGCCTGTGGATGCGGGATATTATTTCGTTACAAACGATGTATTTCTGTAAGTGTGGGCTTTTATCAGAATTATTATACCTGAGTAGTAGATTAGGTACAACTACTGGAGAATATCTGGGTAAAGTTGGAAGCCGATAAAACTAAACATTCATTAATACCTGACTTTTCGTCCAGTTAATGGATATCTATAAGCCTAACCGATTACTTTTATCGTGTAATCTCTTATAGTTACAGAATATAATTATATGAAAGACAGGTATGCTAAATCTGTTAAACAATTAGATTTATATTCATAGTTTTCGCTTAGAAAACGCGATAAACAAACATTGCATCACGTCGACAATTTGGCCCGCGTCATTTGCCCGGATTAATGTCCGAATTGCGGATTAAACTTTCGTCCAAATTCAGACATATTCCCGTCCGAGAAAGTTTTCACCCGATAACGTTCGAGCGAACTTCGGGCGCTCCGGTGACGGTAAGGTCGCCGCTAACTCCTGCTGGCTGGCGACATATTGGAATGAACAAAATTGCATTGAGGCAAGTCAATAATTGAACTTACTAAAGACTGTTTAATAAAGTTGAAAAATGGATATTAAGTTACATCAAAAAACCTATACCCGCCGTACAGCAAAGTGACGCGATGATAGAAGTGTAAAGTATGAGACCGTTTTCAGCAAGTTTTAAGGCCTTTACGGGCGCCAATAATCGGGCTAGGAAGCTCAATAACGCATTTCAGACGATCTGAAAAGCGTGATGCTCTCGAGTCGTTCTTCTACCATACAAAGTAGGTATACCATTCCCAAAATAATGACAGCGCTGACGTTTTTTAGATGGTTCACAGCTATGACCAGACCTGCCTATCACCAGGCAGTGCTCTGCAATCTGCATTCCGTTAGAGTGCATAAGACGCAAAAGCATCGCCAAGACGCATGCATCACAAGACACCATCGTCTCACGCACTCTTAATTCACTCTGAGCATAGATGCGCCGTCGTATGCATTGCTTTGAGTTGCGTCTTCTTACAATACGTACGTGTCACGGTGTTATTTTGTATTTTCGTATATGAAGAGCTAAATTTCATGGCTGAGAGACTGTCGGGAAACTCGTACGCAGTTAAAGTTATTTACATATCTACACTAACTAAATATTCACGGGCTCTGGGAATTCATAAATACGTATTGCATACTTACTGTGAGTGGTAATCCCTCTCAATGGAAGTAAAGACTGAAACTGTGGACTGCAAGCTTTGAGATAAGATTATAGGTTTGTAACTCACAAACGGCTCAAACATTTGATTTACAAATGGACAAACTATGAACCGGTAAATTACCCTCTAAATCCGAATCTGTACTTATTCAACCTTTATCAATATCTTTTGATAAAGTTTTTATTACTTACATGCATACAATACATATTGAACTGATAACCTTCTTTTTAAGTCGGTTAAAAAGAGCTTACCGACCACCATAACCGCTCTCGCTCTCGTCGCGAACAGACTAAAAACCAGACTCTCGTCAATTATCCCATAATTTTCGAGTTAATATGGCCAAAGTAACGATACAAGCCATTGAAAAACTAATACAAAAAGCCATAGAACCATTAGAGCTAAAGATATCCGATATTCAGCTTAAAATGGACGTGATTTTAACAAAATTAGAATCAGTGAAAGCAAGCATTTCTGTTGACGAAAACGACGCCATGCCGGTGGATCCACCGCGGCTGCCGAAAACTAACGAACCCGCCCCGAAGCAAGCACGAAGTCGCAAACCAGCAGGTACGTCACCAGCGCCGACAAAGCCAACAACAGCACGCAGCGCCCGTGCCAGTGCGAGAAACCTGCACGCACAGGCGAGCCCCGTTGAGCCGCGGAAGTCCCTCTCACACTCGACGCAACCGGCGGCACCTGCACCTATCGCTGTCGCAGCGACACGTAAGTCCTCGGCAGTGCTGACTCTGTCGTCGCAGACGACTAAGGCCGAATGTCCACGAAACAGCGGAGATAACGTAGTAGCACCGTGTGGGGCCACGAAACCTACAGCGATAAACAGCCAAAAAACAACAGAAGTCCCACCCGGAGACGCTGATTGGAAGATTGTATCCCGAAAACGGACTAAGAACAAAGTCAATGTAGGTACAGGAAATGAACATGACGAAATTAAAGCGATTGAGCAACATAAATATATTCAAGCCTGGTTATTCAGACCCGAGACAACGACCGAGAACGTACTCAGTTTCCTTAAAAATACCGTAGTTTCGGACAACTACACTGTAGAAAAAAGAAACATAAATACTGATAGACATGCATCATTCTTGATCGGCATACCGGAAGATTTGTTCCCGCAATTCAACACGCCTACTGTATGGCCCCCGCGAGTGCGATACACGGAGTGGTTTCGGCGCAATCCCCGCCACGCGCGGGGCAGTCAACGGAACGCAGGCACAGACGAGCCCGCCGGCGCTCGCGCTGACCGCGACTAATCTACCCGCAGTATGCACGTTAAAAGATAAACAAGACGAGCCGCACAAATTAGTTGTATGCCTACAAAATATACGCGCTCTGGACAACAAGACACAGAAGCTAGAAGTACTGCTACAAAATGATTTATGGTGTGACATACTTGCTGTAACTGAGCACTGGTTGTCTAGTGATAAATTGAAATGTATTAATCTTAATGACTATAAATTAATTTCCAGTTTCTGTAGAGTAAATTATGAACATGGAGGTTCATGCATATACGTTCGTAATAGTATAAGGGCTATCGAAAACCTTGATCTTACAGTCCTTTCGGAAGAAAGATACTGTGAGATCTCGGCAGTCGATCTCATTGATTTTAATATAACCGTAATATGTATATACAGATCTAATTGTAAAATAAGTAATAATGATTTTATTTGGTATTTAGAACGTCTGCTCGACAACCTAAGTAGTACGGGCCGAGATTGTATTATATTAGGAGACACAAATATTGATGACTCTGATAGTAATACTAGAGCAGACTTAAAAAGGTTGTTTGATGTTCTCGGTGCACACGATTTCCGAAACGAAGTTAGGTTTCCCACAAGAGTTACGGCTACTACGTCGACTAGCCTAGACCACGTTTACTGGAACGGCCCCCGGGGCTCCGTGCGGACAGCGCCG
>OZ020273.1:13272498-13329897 GCA_963971205.1 Aethes cnicana | reverse complement strand
CTGTCAGCCTAAAGTAATCAACGTTTACGACTAAGAGATGAGGGCATAAAATAATTTACCTTTTATCTTTCTTATACATGAAATTATCTTATACTTTTTATTCTTTATTTTAAAATATTAGTATGGATTATTAAATTAATAATTAAAAATTTAACGACAATTAAAATAGTTAGATTGTACAACAAGAGCATAAAACCCATTTTCCCCTTGACTTACTATACACCCTCGCCTCTCGCTCGGGTGTATATCTGTTAATCTCGGGTTAAAATGGCTTGTTTTATGCTCTTGTTGTACAATCTACTATTTTTATAGGAAGCAGCTATATCGCTCACACCATCAATCCCTTACTGGCCCACATTTTTTTTTACCATCTCGAAAAAATTAAAAACATAACAAAACATGTTTAGAATCGATAGCTGATACTGTGGGTAAAATATCGTGACAACGTTTTGCTTGACCCTGTATACTACTTAATGATAAATTGGATTGGTTGAGTGTGATCTACAGTTAAGTATAAGAATAACATCGACAAATTCAATAAATTATCGCTCTAAAACACCCTTAGATATAAATTTAACAAAACTTCTAACATTAGTTAGATATTTTATAGTTGCTCCCATCCCATCCGCATACTCTCGGACAGTAAAGCAGTTATGCAAGCCCTCCAGAGCAACACCATCACCTTTGGGCTAATATAACGAGTGTCACTTGGCCCTGTCTGAGGTATGTAGCACCAACAGCATAACCCTGCAGTGGATCAAAGGACACAGCGGCTCGCGCGGCAACCCCGGATTGTCACGTAAGCTTCGTAAGCTAGGGAGAGGGCAGTTGCGCCTAATTACAGGAGCAATAACTGGTCATACCCTATTAAACAAACATCTGTACAATTTGGATATTACAGACAGCCCCTTGTGCAGAGCCTGCATGGAGGCAGAGGAATCAGCCACTCACGTCCTCTTGGAATGTTCTGGAGTGGCAACGTACCGGGCAACTCACCTCGGAAATCCGAGGTCGCTCCAGGAAGTCGTCGGCAACATCAAGGGTCTGCTAGGCTTTCTTCAGCAGCTGGGTTGGCAGGAGTAGCCCCGCCAGCCCAAAACCACGCAAAATAGGCGCAATGAGCAGTTGGATTTACTTAAATTTAGGCTAAGTTCACACGACCGCGACCAACAGCGCGGAACGAGTCACCAAGCAAACCAATATGTGCCAATGTTTTTCTTTCACATGGCACTTTAATTAATTGGTCTCGTCTATCTGAATTTTACTTATTAAATCCATTCTGCCTCTAAATAGGAACAAATAACACTGCTTTTTTGTAAGTATAATGACGACCTTCCTTTCGGCACTCCGCGCCGTAAAACGTTTGTTGACTTCTACACTTTCTCAATTTTCTCATTCAACCCGTCGCGTATAGCGCGCGCGTGAATAAAATTCGCCTCCGTTTCGATTCGGTTCGTTCGGTGTGAATCGTACATATCCATGACACGATGTGATTCGTGGTATTGCGTTAGCTCATTTGTTTGCGATGTCGGAGACAATCATTATTTTTTTCAACGACGGCCGAATCTCCAACCATGTCGCTAAACGCGCTGCTGCTGCTTCCGCGGCGTTCCCCGCCCGTCCGTTTCGCTGAGCGTTCCAGACTTTCTTAGACGATGATTTTACTTTATGCTCTAGAGCCTAAAATTCAATTTTATGCAGCCTTCTGTCAGCCTAAAGTACAACTTTACGAGCAAGAGAAGTGAAAAATATTTTTTTCACAAACTTGAAAAAATTAAAAACCTAAAAAACTTGCTTAGTATCGATAGCTGATACTGTAGGTAACTGGGTAACATATCGTCACAATGTTTTGCTTGATTGACCCTATATTGCTTGGTAACACCCACCCTTCAAGACATGGAGAATCTTGCATCCTCGCGCTACATATTATTTAAGCTTAGTCTCATAAACAAAGCCCTCTATCAGCATTTGAAGCTAATCCTAAACGCTCCTGCAATAGACACAAGACAATAGACTAGTCAATTTTACCTTGAACAAAATGAGTATGGATTATCTCACGCTTCAGTCCGCCTCTCTGATTTTACCTTGATTGCAGATAAGCCTCGCTTAAATAAGATTTGATACATAATGCCGCTAGAGCAGAATACTGCTCTTTGATGGCTCTTCAGAATGTACAAGGTACATACGATCTTAATTTGTAGAACGGTCTTTACTTAAGCAGGTTAAAAGATTTACGAGCAATGAATGAACTTGGTGAGCGTAGTTACAGCATTAATATTTCCAAAATGTTTAACGCAATATCAAATAAGAGCTGTGATTCAATACAACTCTCTTTGTTATACTAATTTTTATCATTTGTCAAATCTATATGTACTACTTAGGTAGATATAAAATAAATTAAACAAGTGCGTGTCGGGCCACGCGCAAAGTATAGGGTTCCGAAGTTGACGATGCCCACAGTAGTCACAGTACCTTTCTAAGACTTATTAGCATCTAGCTAGCCTGTGGTATGACGTGCCCGCCTGTCGCCCCTGCCGCTCGAGAAAAATCATTGGTTTTTAATCATTTCATAAGTTGGTCGACTATGACTCGTAAGTTTGTACAGCCTACTTATCTGTGATAGTTTTCCTTTCAATTACGTTATATATGCCACCGCCGTGATTTTTTTCAACCATCCAAATACCACCATTTAGCTGGCAGGGGGGGGGGGACACGTAACTCTGACAAAAAATAGCACTTTAAAGCTTAATATTTCACAAACGCATCACTTAATCAAAAAGTGGTTTTTACAAACCCTCGAATTTTTTTTAAGACCTATTCAACGATATGCCGCACTATGGGGTACGCAAGAAAAAAAATTACATCCCCACTTTACGAGTAGGGAAGTACCCTATAAAAAAAAATATTTAAAAATTTTATTGTACCACTTGGTCAGCGTAACTAATATGTATATTTATGCCAAATTACAGCTTTCTAGAACTAAGCATCTCCGAGCAATAGTGCGGACAGACGGACGGACGGACGGACGGATATGGCGAAACTATAAGGGTTCCTTGTGGACTTCGGAACCCTAAAAACTAAAACAACTGTTGAGAGATGGCAACACCGACGCTGCGACGCGGTGACGACGGCACCCGACGGCATCGCCACTCGCTCACTCGGACGCCACCGGCACCGGACGATTTTTATTGTATGTAATTTAAGACGGCTATTTTATACCAGCCTTTTTATATAGTCCACTCTTTCATTGAGTTATCCTAGGATCCTAACAACAACGCTAAGACATTTCCGTGCCTACCTCCAAGCTCCATCATCAGATGAGCTCGGTGGTACCATAGTATTATATTTTCATCCAAGTTACACATAACCTGAAAACTTTCATCATGATACGATAATTAGAAGTGGGTTTTAAATTCATGTTAAATTTAGCTTGCAAGATTCCTTACATAGTGTTGTTAGTTAGTCAGTTAGTTACACGACGACCTAATAAAAGCGTTGTAAAAACGGACCGACTCAACGCATTGCCAAAAGTACTGGTCGCAGAAAGGTGACATTTGGTATGTACATTCTTCAGGGAGTGTAGGGGAATACTGAGAGAGGATACCCCGAAATTCCTACCCTACAGGAATGGGAAAAAACCGGCCAAGTGCGTGTCGGGCCACGAGCAAAGTATAGGGTTCCAAAGCTGACGATGCCCACAGTACCTTTCTAAGTTATTTAGCATCTTAGCTAGCCTGCGGTATGACGTGCCCGCCCGACGCCCCTGCCGCTCGAGAAAAATCAATGGCTTTTTAATCATTTCATAAGTTGGTCGACTATGACTCGTAAATTTGTACAGCCTACTTAGCTGTGATAGTTTTCCTTTCAACTACGTTATATATGCCACAACCGTGATTTTTTTCAGCCATCCAAATACCACCATTTAGCTGGCAGGGGGGGGGGGGGACACTCGAGCAATAGTGCGGACAGACGGACGGACGGACGGACATGGCGAAACTATAAGGGTTCCTTGTGGACTTCGGAACCCTAAAAATGGGACCTAGGTACGTGGTTATACCGCGGGAGACGGCTTGTTAAGGTAGATAATTAATTAGCCTATGTAGTGAGTAATATTACTTAATCCTTTCCATAATTCACTGCACAAAGAGTAATCTTGTTACTGAAAATCTTAGGATTCTGGTTTCAGTTTCAAGTGCTTACCGCATTTTGTTTTCTTCGATAATGTGTGTGCGACGGACAGATTCTTTAGGCCCAATGGCGGAATTTGATGCGCATGTATGGACTCGCTTTTTCAGCTCGAGCATACGGAGTTCACGTACTTCTTATCTCGAACGCGAATAAATTAATGTCGGCCCAAAACATTTTCACGAAACGTTGCACTTCTGCGAGGATCATTTTTAATCTAAATTCCGTTCGTGCCCTCCCTTTGTGCCGTGGCAAGAAATTGCTCAACGTACATTATATTGGATCGGATAAATTCATTCCGGCCGGATAGCTGGCAAGAGTTTAAAGAAATTTGGCAGAAAGAGGTCTCGGGCGGTTAGCGCAGCGCGCCTTCCTTGGCCCAGCCTAAACACTGACTGCATTATTTACCGTAGCAATATTACATGAAAACTAAAATTAAATATTAAACCTCAGTCGTAAATAGAAATCGAATTTAGCACATAAGTAAGCTCAGAGATGCGAGCCAAGTTCGAAACCCGACCCTCGGCGAGAGAGGCGGAATGTCAAACCACTAGGCTGCCTCGGCTCCCTACAAATATACAACAACCCACTCATGCTATACATTATGATATTACAGTTCAGTTTGTTAGCATAATGACGAGCTGTTATGTTCCTGCCAGTAACGTGTTCAGTTCCATCTACAACTTCCCTGACCACGGGGAAAAGGCACAGAAGGCGCACTTCAACAAGTGAAATAGAGCCCGTAGAGTGCAGTGCAATCTTCGTATCGCATATTCTACACCACTTAAAAAATTAAGTGACTATTACGTCATTAATTCGTATAAAACAGGCCCACTTCCAGTCATAGCGAAGTATCAAAAACAGAACGTTGCAGGGACCTGTAATAGTACATTACAGACCTAGGGTGGTGAATTCGTAAATGTCCCAGATCGCAGGTTTCTGTGGCCCGAACCCAAGGTGAGGGCCATAAATATGCGATCTGGGGCTTTACGAATTACCGCCCGTGGTTTATCAAAAGTTTTACATCTTGCCTGTAATGTACTATTTTGATGATCACAGATGTTTTATACCCACTTTACGTACCTATACAATGTTATCATTGCACAGCTACATTTACGAGATTATTTTTGACTATGTGTATGTAATAAGGCCTTTAAGACGAATAACATAGCGTAACTCTTATAAACTTATCTTTATTGAATTATTTGTGATTTTTGTATGAAACGATGTTTTTAAGATGCGCATTGCGCACGCTACTGATTAATAGTGTTTCTTGATTATTATTTTTAGTCGATTGTTTTTTATTTGAAAACCCAACGACCTTAAATATCGGAGCCCTTCTGTGGCCAGCATGTATCGTGCAGCGCTCACGCGACACTCCCGCCCGGCATCTCCGAAGTGGCTCGTAGGTAGCAGGTGGAAACTTGACATGCATGTATGGCAGGAATTGTGAAAACGGATCGGTATGTTGTTTTAAACATGAACTTGCGTCTGAGTTGACGCGCTGAAAACAGAACTGTGTCGCCACAACTTTATACTAAGTAGGGAGGTAGAAATCCTACTTGAGCACAGTATATATAGTATAGTAGGTACTTGAGTAAGTTATTTTATTTTGTAAGTTGTGTGTCAAACTATACTTCGTTGGCGCCGGACGGACAGTAAACATTTTAAACGAACCTTAAATGTTTGCTAGCAGGGGACTTTCCCGCAACCGCATTAGTGACTAAATAAGTACCTAATTCACCAGTAAAAGCAAAAAAATATTTAGCTTAATTTGAGGGCTATATTATTATTTCTGAAGCTAATGAGTTGGTGCCACTCGATCCCGCGCTCCCGGCGACTCGGGAAGGAAATCCATCAAAAGTTCAGCCGTGCATAATTTGATGCAGATTGCAGTTTGCATCGACTTACTAGATTAATGTGAGGAGTACCTCGAGCTTTGCTCGGGTTAAAATGCCTAAAAAATGAGTTTTGCCCTGATATGAGACCTAGCTAGATCGTATTTTCACACCCTTCAACCTCTATATTGCAATTGTGTCCAAATCGTTTTAGCCGTTTTGTGATATTTTGTCCAAAGTAGCTCGATTAATAAAGTGCAAATATGGAAAAAACATTTATTATTTTTATAGTATTATGCCTGGCTGGAGGCTTATGTCCAGCAGTGGATGTCTTTCGGCTGAAATGATGATGATGATGGTATTATATATAATTATAAGTTCCAGTTATATGACCTATGCTTTGTTGTTTTTGTTATTTCTCTATGTTATTATGAAACCTCGTTCGCCGTGTGACAGCGTTTTAAATAAAGCACAGATACAACGAATGGAGTACCTGCGGATACTAGTTTACTGAATTCTTGATGTCATTTGTCACTATATCAGCCAAAAGACACGTAGGTATAGTTCCCGCGAGGACGGGATAGAGCCACAACCGAATTCCATGCGGGCGAAGTCACGGGAAAAAGCTAGTAGTAAGATTATACTTTTGAATTCAAGCGAATCCACAACCATTCATTCATTCGTTCCCAAATCTGAAACCATAATCGGATCAATAAGTCGTGTGTAATTAATTGCCCGTTTAAGCTCTCAATTAAACCTTTCATTTACGTAAATTTTCATACTTATATTTATTTGTTTACACAAAGCCGAGCCAAAATGGGGTAGTCTCGCTGTTAAAATTTAAAATTATTACTGCGATCCATACTTATGTTATTAAAGCGAAAGTACATATACTATAACTCTGTCTGTCTATTACGCTTTCAAGGTTAACCGCTTAACAGATTTTTCTGAAATTTGGCACTATTATAGTTAAAACTGTAGGAAAAAAAGAATTGAAAAGGTAAAAATTTTAAAAAATTAAACAAAACGGTGCTGTCGTCGAGAATGCTGTCGGCCAGAATTCGAAAAGAGCCTCTTTAACGAGAAACGTCTTAATTAACCGGAATTAAATTCAATTTAGCGCACGAGGTGTTTTGGTAAACAACCGGCTCGCCCTAATGAGTTACCAACTTCGCCAGTTTGTAAGATTAAGCCAAAAATTGTGAAAAACTTCTGCGTACACCGGGAGTAGCCTTTGCGTCCGGCGGCGGTAGAAGGCCACTGTGTTGCTCGGAGTTAAGAGTCATTTTGGCTTGAATACGGGTTTGGTCCCTCAAAGCGTAAGCTTGTAAAGTCGCACATCCAACGGTGGACGTTGTTTGACGTATTCGAAGTTTCCAGAGCTTGTCCTTGGCCATCCCTGTCGAGTTTGCCATACTTTTTTTCTGTTTACTTAAGTATGCTTAGAGGAATTAAAACTTAGAGCAAAGTTGTTTTTATTGCGTTGCTTTCGGCTCTGAATTTGAAATGTGGGAATCCTCGGGGGTTGATTTTTATTTAAATTGGCGTTCAAGTATTTGTGGATTCCGCTTGGCAGATTAATTTCCACACCGGAGTCGAGAGCCCGGATTACACGCATGAGCTGGCTAAACAAGTTCAATGGAGTCTGGAAAGGCATTTTCAACTCAGACAAATTTATTTAAGGCCCTTCCCTGACCCAGCATCGTCAAATTGCTCATTTGAGATCATACTTTTCTAAGAAATGTTAAAAATTAAAAATATGAAAAAAACATATGTTATATTTGATTATATCATCCTTACATTGACAGCTTTCGATACACGATTCACGAAACTTCGCTCGATACAATTTAATTCCAAAGTAACCTCTAACTCGGACCGCTAATCCAACTTTACTCCAGTTTATTATATCAAACAGTGTAAAACTAATTATAACACAAAAAATATCCATATTATATGCATGCATCGACAGCTTTATAAATGCCATTTTTTTAGACGGTATTTTTATAGAAATTAAAACGTGTTAAAAAGTAACTAAATCGGGCGTTCTGTGCGTAGCGCTTTCTCTTTCACTCGTCCCACGAGTGACAGTGACGGCTGAGCTGGGTCTATGAACCGCCTTAAATACTAACCGCGGTTTTTCCCCATTGCCGTGGGAATTTCAGAAAAACCTCTCTTGGTGCTCCCAAATTTCAGCTTAAGTACGACGACGAGTAAGGACCTAGTTTCGGCTTTTCGTTTTCTGCCAGTAACTCAGTCAGTAACACAAAAACGTTTTATGCCTACGTAATAATCAATGTATAATGTACTTTATGCTAATAATGAAAACACTGTTGTGTAGCTACTTGAAAAAGTAGGTAGGTAATTAGGTAATCCACACTAAACATTTAGTTTAGAAAGTTCGGTAAACGAAGATTGTGACAGGTTTGTACGTAACTCACTCAAAACTTTAAAATTACTTTAATAATATCTGAACTAGCTTCTGCCCGCTTTCGCCCGCGTGGAATTCGGTTATCGCGCTCCCGCGGGAACTATGCTTTTCCCGGGATAAAAAGTAGCCTATGTGCTTTCCCGGGACTTCAATTTATCTCCATACCAAATTTCATCCAAATCGGTCCAGCAGTTAAAGCTTGAAGATAATGATAATTTATTGATTTACAAGAATATGGTATACATAAAACAGATCTTAAATTACCTATTAAACGCCTCTCGTATCCTGTCGCTCTTGCGACGTGTAAATTATAAAGTTAACAAATTTAATATTGGGACAGTAACTTACATATTCACACATTTCAATCTTAAAATTGATGTCAGGATACAATTGAGGTAACAGATAGGCAGACAGACAGAAACAGTTACTTTCGCATTTGTAATATTAAAAATATAATATTTAATATGGATATAATAATAGGTATACTTAACATTTTGAAACTCAACTCAAAGATGCTGAATAGTCACCATATATAATAGGTATAATAATAATAGGTACTATTGAATAGTACCTATTATTATTATACCTATTATACCGCCGCTCTATCGATGAAACTCTTGTAAAGCCACCTCCCCAACCAACTCCTGAAGACCACGTTAAATCAAATTGTTCCCATATCGAATAACAAAAATTTAGTGTAATAATTGCTCTATAAATGGGCTAGCAATTATGAAAACGTTACCGGCGTTTAATTAAATCCCAAAGCACATCAACTCGTTAAGCCGCGCTGTTCGAGACAATGGGAAACACGGGCTTTACGCGCTCGGTGCTCGACTGCTATTGTATTTCGTAGCCAATTGGCGTATCCAATAATGAAACTATGTCATGATAAACAAACAATTACTTAAAAGTTAGGTAGTTAAAAAACTAAAACGACGGTTTGACATTTCCGTGTCCACCTGCGAACTCCAACATCAGAACAGCTCGGCTCGGTGACACCATTATTGCATCGTCATCCAATCTTCATATACCTAACGGCGGGTCAGAAGGATCTTCGGCATTTTCGGCGGTATTCATATTGGTATACGAAATAAAAAGACAAGGAATACGCGGCGAGTCCGGCTCGAGGATAGTAATTCCCTTCGCTATTCAATTGACAACTGTCAATCTTTCATCATTACCACAGAACCGAAAAATCGGTCAAGCACAAGTCGTACCTTCATTCGCTAAGTTGGCCAACCCTTCAAAACTAGCGCAAACTGAAATCAACATGGTACTGCCAACCTCGAGCCGGCCACACCCAAGCTGCCCGCTTGACGTTTCCTCGTATTACGTAATATGGACATAGCACAGATAAAATAAGAGAAACGTTCGAAATGCAAAATGTCTATTCATAAAATTAACTGAACAATCATCAAAACTAAAACAGATAATAACAAAAAGCGGTCCTTCCGTTACGACTACGATACGGCCATCTGACCAATCACACGTCCCAGTGTGAGGCATCTGAAACGAAAAGAAACCATCGTTGAATTCCTTCCGTTCGGCCTTCCTAACTTTTTTTTTTTTTTTTTTTTTTTTTTTTTTTTTTTTTTTTTTTTCGCGGTTCTTTATCCTCTATTACAAGAATCGGAAAGTTAACATGAAGAATAAGACAGAATTATTACGCTTGTAATGATCCAAATGCCAATTGTTTTTAAACCAAATTTCAATCGGAAACACAAGACAAACATCGTTCCTACAGAGAACAAGCGATCCAACGTCACTCTAGGCCACCACAAATTAATCCACACGCTGAAGGTCAAACTTCACACCATGTAACCTTGACTACCTAGTCCAAGCTCACACACTACACGCAATTCACTAGATGGTCTCATCTGGCCTCACACCAGGATATTCCCGCTCGACTAACGGCATCACACCGATAGTCTCATCCGGTTCCCCACCGGGGTTCTCTCATCCGACTTACCGGCATCGCACCGGTAGTCTCATCCGGTTTCCCACCGGGATCCTCTCTCCTCCTTCGACTATTTGTAGTCTCATCCGGGCTACCTCCCGGGATTTCCTTCGACTAATTAAAGTCTCATCCGGCTACCTCCGGGATTTCCTTCGACTAATTAAAGTCTCATCCGGCTACCTCCGGGATATTCCCACCTCACTCAATTAACCAGCATCGCACCGGATAGTCACGACCAATCTAGTAACTTTGAGCCACTTATACAGTACCAGCGTCACACAAGTAAGTTACCCATTCACATTACCCACATCAACCAGTAAGTTAAACATACGCAAACGCATTCATATACCGCACCGGCAGACTAATCGTTCACAAGCATGATGATGATGATGATGATGATGATGATGATGAGTCCCAAGCATACACACACAACATCGTTACGCCAGTAGGTTAATAAAAATACACAAACAAAAGACATCGTTCATCACTCATTCGACCCTTAGTGACAGTAACGGAAACAATTACACCTAATGACATACGTCCATCAACGACCCCCTTTTTTTTTTAATTCTTGTAATAATTGTTTTTTTTTTATTTTTTATTATTATTCAGTGTCAACTAACTCATTGTTCCGATCAGGCATTTTTCTTAGGCGATCATGTGCATACTTGTACGTCCTATTACAGTTTAATGATCTCAATACATAACGGTCGCCTTCCAAGACTTCCACTACTCTAAAAGGACCCTTAAATTTGGGGTCCAGTTTCGTTTGGTTGCGCTCTTCGTTCTGTAATAAGACGTAATCTCCTACCGAAAAGGGCTGTACCTTGGCTTTAGAGCTGTCAAACCGTGACTTATCATACGTGGCTGCTTTGTTCATATTCTCTACTGCCTGTTCTCTTAGATGTTCAAGATCTAATTCTGGTTCGTTTTCCGAGTCGTGCAATATACTAAGGGGACGCGCTACTTTACCGATGAGTAACTCCAACGGACTACTTTTTGTTACACGATGTTGAGTGCAGTTAAGAGCAAGTTGAACATCAGGCAAAGCACTTTGCCAAGAACGGTTCCCTGTTTCCACGGCCGTTAGCAAATTCTTAAGTGTGGACATAACGCGTTCTACCTGTCCATTGGCACGCGAACTGCCAGTCGCTATTAAATGCAATTTGATGTTTACAGAGTCACAGTATTCCTTAAATTCTCTGCTCGCGAAACAGCGACCTTGGTCAGCAATGACCCGGGAAGGCGCCCCGAAGAGTGATACGGAAGACTTTAATGCTTTTATGCTGCTAGGGGTGTCAATGTGTAGAGTATGGTAAAGAAGTACGTACTTCGTAAAAGCGTCGATTAAAACAAATACGTACTCTTTCTTATCGTTCTTACCGCTAAGTTTACCGGTGGCGTCGATGTGAACGGTATGCCAGGGAATCGGCACTTTCGGGATTGAATGCATCTCAGCTTGCACTTTCCCAGTTTGTGTTTTAGAAATTTTACACGTCACGCAATTCTCGACAAACTTTCGAACGTACTTGGACATGTTTTCAAACCAGTACATGTCATAAAGTTTTTCTAACGTTTTCTCCCAGCCCAAATGCATTAATCCGTCATGTACACTGTTTATTATCGACCATCTAAGGGACCTAGGAACTATAGGTAAACAACGTGTCCTGCCTAAACGTTGCACCTTGCGGTGCAAAACGCCCGATCGCACCTCATACGTCTTTGCTATATCATCTGGAAGTTCATCGTGATTTAATTTGACCATCAGCTGGGTTAACTCGTCATCCCGATGCTGCTCCGCCAACAGCCAATTGTCGGACAAATTAGTGACGTCTATTCGTTTTGACTCTACCTTTTTAAATGTCTGAGTTTCTTTATCAAATTGAAGTGGGTTTCTCGAAAAGAAGTCGGCATGTGCCATCCGTTTACCATCCCGGTGAACTATATCAAAGTCAAAGCTTTGAAGAAAAGCCCACCACCTATGAACCCTAGGCATAAGATCAAGCTTTTTGCGAGTTGATTGGAGCGAATTACAATCGGTTATAACAGTAAACTTTCGTCCATGTAAGAAATGGCGGAAGTGCTTGACAGCGTTGACTACCGCTAGAGTCTCTAACTCATAAGAGTGATACCTAGACTCTGCGGAAGTCGTACGTTTGCTAAAGTACGCCACGGGATGCGACTTCCCTTCTACCTTCTGCATGAGGACTGCGCCATAACCGATAGCACTTGCATCGGTGTGCAGTTCGGCGTCTAGGTCGGGATCATAGATCATGAGGACTGGTTTCTGAGTAAGAACCGAAATTATCTGTTGCCGAACAGCTTCATGCTCATGACCCCACTTTAATTTTCCATTCCCAGTAGTTAGAGCGTATAACGGCGCCATTATCTGAGAAAATTTCGGTACAAACTGCCGAAAGTAAGACGCCAGACCAATGAATTGACGTAATTGTGAAACCGTCGAGGGTGGGGGTTGAGCCGTTAGTGCCCCAATCTTGCCAGGATTCGGTTGAATCCGGCCCTCCGTGACTTCGAAACCCAAATATTCCACTTTCTTTTTCATGAATTTACATTTTTTAAAATTTAGTGAAAATCCTTTTTTTGTTAGTATTTCCAGAACGGTCTGGAGTCGGTCTTTAGCTTCTGAAATGGTACTAGATACAATCATAACATCATCCATGTAGACAACCACATAGCTATTTACTAAGTCACCTAAAGCCTCTATTATTGCTCTTTGGAAAACGGACGGTGCATTCTTGAGACCAAACGGCATAGTAAGGTACTCAAAATGACCGTCCGGGGTCACAAATGCAGTTCGTTCAACAGATTCAGTGTCTATGGGTATCTGGTGAAAGCCAGATGCCATGTCTAATATAGTGAAATAGTGTCCATTATGCAATCTAGCGATTTGGTCGGATATTAGTGGCAATGGAAACCTATCCGGGACAGTATTATCATTCAACTCCCTGTAATCCACACACAATCTATCTGTACCATCCTTTTTCTTCACTAACAGAGCAGGACTAGCGAACGGAGAAGTACTATGACGGATAACATTAGCCTCAAGTAGTTCATTCACTCTATCACGTACCGCTTGACGTTCTTGGGGACTTAAACGATACGGTCTACGATTGACAGTTCTATGTGGATCTTTCAGACGGATCACCATAGGCTCTGTGTCGGCACGGGTATTTGGAAAACCAGTAGTGAAGGACGCCTCGAATGATCTTAAAATTTCAACTAATTCATGTTTTTCACTAGCAGGGATGTCAGTATCAATCTTGCCAAAATCAATTATTGTCGAAGAATTTACATTCACATTACACTGATTAATAACAGCGACTCTTTCAAATTTCAATATGTTAGAAGTCATATTCACAGATAGACCTTGCGCAAGAATGTCACGTCCCACAATAATGCTGTGATGCAGGCAATGGTCGGGTACAACATGAAATAAGATCTCCACATGTATGTTGTCGATCTCAACAACTGTTAAAATTTGCAACATTGAAATAATAGATCCCTGACCTATGCCAGTCAATGCAACATTATTGTTAAATCGTTTGCCACTAAATTTAGATGACACAGACTCCTTCGCAAGTGAGCATTCTGCTCCTGAATCGTAATGAAATGGATACTGCTCACCGGAGTGATTCAAGGTTGATGTTGGAGAAGACACGGTGCATACATCAACCCTCTTCCCAGTGACTGGAGTGTTGACAGTGTTGTTCCGCCCTCCTTGTGGACATGAAGATGAATAGTGACCCTTGCCATTGCACTTGAAACAAATAACCGATTTTTTGTCACCGAGGGGTCTCCTGACAGCAATATCCCGTTGAGAGCTGGAGTCAGAATGATTGTTGTGACTCCCCTTCTTGATGTTCTTATTTCGACATTGCACTGCCTTATGTCCTGATTTCCCGCAGGTGAAACACTTCATACCTGGCTGGTGCGACTGATGCCTTTTTGCTTCTGGACCATAATCATCAGTTTTCGGTGCTTTTCGTTTCAAAAAGGACACTGCTTTCAGTTCTTGTTGCAGATGATTACGATTCTTTATGTCAGTTGTAAAGGAAAGCCGTTGAACACGATGGTCAAAGTGTGAGATGTGGGCCAACACCGTTGCCGTAGCAATTTCTTCCACTGTATGCCCTTTCCATCGCGACATCAGCGAGGTCATTAACGAAGCAGCATAAGTAGCGAGACATTCGTTGTCTTTAGGTCTACTTCCATTTAAATTTATTAGGAACGAAGCAACTGTTTCTGAGTTGTCAAACCGGCCAGTGAATAACTCCTTGAAATCACTCCAAGTCATACCAGGAAATGACACTGTCGCGAGCCAAGTAGACGCTTGACCTTTTAAGGCCCGACTTAGCGCAATCATCATCGATGAGCCATGTTGCTGCCGATCACTAACACACATGTCTGCTGTTGCCAACCAAGCATTAGCGTCGATATCACTTTTGTCCGGGTCAAAATCAGGCAGCCGAATTTCGCTCGATGTAATGGGTGTCTTCATTGCTTGTACAAGCGCTAGGAAATTTCGGTTTTGCTGTTCCAATAACATCCGCCATTTTTCATCACGCGAACGCGGCGGAAACTCGTGTTGTGCGACGCGAGGGGATCCCACTTCTGATAACGGCGGGTCAGAAGGATCTTCGGCATTTTCGGCGGTATTCATATTGGTATACGAAATAAAAAGACAAGGAATACGCGGCGAGTCCGGCTCGAGGATAGTAATTCCCTTCGCTATTCAATTGACAACTGTCAATCTTTCATCATTACCACAGAACCGAAAAATCGGTCAAGCACAAGTCGTACCTTCATTCGCTAAGTTGGCCAACCCTTCAAAACTAGCGCAAACTGAAATCAACATGGTACTGCCAACCTCGAGCCGGCCACACCCAAGCTGCCCGCTTGACGTTTCCTCGTATTACGTAATATGGACATAGCACAGATAAAATAAGAGAAACGTTCGAAATGCAAAATGTCTATTCATAAAATTAACTGAACAATCATCAAAACTAAAACAGATAATAACAAAAAGCGGTCCTTCCGTTACGACTACGATATACCTATCTACTTGCCAACATTCAATACTTCACTAGTTCTAAAAGCGTTCAGAATCATCATATCAGCCGATAGACGTCCGCTGCTGTGCCGCTCGCTTCCAGTTTCCGCGAGCTAAGGTCATCGCTCCACCACAGCATAAACAATAGTACTAACGTAGCTCTACCTTGTTGGAGACCTACAGCTAGCTTCCCGGTTCGTGGACACCACTCGAGAACTTTCCGGCCCCATATACCAAGTAGAGTATGGAATACTTTTGTGGAGTATTACAACGACACTAGGGCTCTGTCGGTCTGTCTGTTACCTCTTCACGCTTCAACCGCTTTGGATGAAATTTGGTGGAGTCCTGGGAAAGGACATTGGCTACTTTTTATCCCGAAAAAACGCATAGTTCCCGCGGGAACGCGATTACCGAATTTCACGCGGGTGAAGTCGCGGGCAGAAACTATTATCTCATTTCTTTTTACTATTTTTTTTTACTTTTTTTACTGACTTAGGTTTTCTTTTCAACTTTACACTAAGCGTTATCTTTATAATGCATGGTGTGTTTGCCTATAATTGGAATACTCTTGATTTTATCGTACTAAATGGTCATAGATATATTTGTGCATGTGCTATTATAGTATTGTACCTGTTGGCAAACCACATTAAATAAATAAAAATAAATAAATAAACGACAGCCTGATGACGTCTTGAATGTGTGTAAATACCGACGAACGATTTGAAAAATGCTTATCTGAACCCTATGAGCTTTGATGTCGTTGCAAACTTCTTATATTACCTATACGTGCTTCTGCCCGCGACTTCGTCTGCGTGGAATTCGGTTAGCGTTCCTGTGTGATGTGTGTGACTGTGAAGACTCGTACCTAGAAGTGCTTTACGTAGGTTGTTGTGAAACACGAGTATTGATCACACATTTAAATAAATGGTCTAATTTCAACATTGTGTACAACCTACTTTACTCGTAGGTAAGTAATATTTACACTTCAGCGTAAATAAATATAAATAAAAAAAGAGATGAGGGAATTACATCGAAACCATTATAAAATCCTCGGGTGCGCCAAATATTTAACAATACTGGAAAATTTAATTAAGCCAGTGCTTATTAAAGTGGTGTATTGTGGCAGAGTTCGTAGCTAGCTCTGTAATGTGGCTGAAACAAATTATACAGATATTATTCACATACTGGTGCTTTGGGAATTGAAACGGCTACGTTGATTTTGTTAACTTGGCACTGCTTACTGAGTCGCTGTCGTTACGCGCTAACGATTATACTTATTAAGTTTTTGTAATGTGGCTATGCAATAAATAATGTGAATTTGTATTAAAGGTATACCTACCTACTTAACTAATCGTCTCCCGCCAACATGCGTAAGTGCCTGCCTGTTTCATTCATTCATTCATTCTGAAATATAGGATAAAATGTGGCCTTTGTCACTCAAGAATAAGTAGCTTTGTACTACTGAAATAATTTTTAAAATCGAGTCATTAGTGTGAATGATGGGGCTACATTCGAAGTCTTAAGTAGGGACATGGAGATTCCATATAGCATCGCTCAAGCGTCACGCGTCACGGCGCTCAAGTTAAACTTTTAATCTAGCTCCTTAAAGTTCGGTTGCAACACTTGCAACACCGCAACGCGAGAGCGATGCTATAGGGAATCTCCCTGTCCCTATTTAAGATTTAGAAATAGAATATAGCCAATGGAGTGTGAATCCAGCAACTTCGAAAAACTTATGCTAGCTATACGCACCAAGCGACCAATAAAACAATCTTCGAATTCGCAGGCCTTATTTTATTGTCTCTCGGAAAACGATATAATAATTTCGTGAATTTCTTCGAACTGAAGCCCATGAAGGAACGTGCTAAAGTACATCTAAATTCGAAAAAGTATAAAATTAAACCTCTGAGTAGACCCAACGCACGTAGCTAATAATTCCTACCCGAACTTGACTCCACATTGTACCTCCGAAGGTCCGACAAACTTTACACTTTTCCTTTCGTTACCACCTGAGAAATTACTTGGAGTTTTATTACTTTCAAACTCGCGGCCGCCTTTATCCCATGATGGGGAAAATTAAAATTTTGAGATGGCGCTTTTGTTTGCCACTTAGGGATTTTAAACGGCCCGACAAACGATTTAACATTGAAGTTTGACTAAAAAAATAATGTAGTAATAAAGACTTTCAGATTAATACGGGCGTGACAGATTTTAAGAGCCTCTAACTAAAGATCACGAAAGTCACGAATCCAGCTGCTTCATAAAGTCTCAGTTCCACTCGTGGTTTACTCTCAGTGGAGGGGTTTACAGAGAGGCAAATTCATTGTTGCTCCGTTTTCCCCGCATTTATTTACGTTGGGGATGATTCTGATAAATTTCCATGAGAAGGCGTTCGACAGGCGTCTAGTTAAGACCCTCATATTTACTGATATTGATATCGGCAACAGGCACCCAGGACGACAATTACGCTACCGTTCGCTTCCCGCACACTGCTGCGTCATTTATGGAAGCGACACGGACATATACTTATTAAATACGTGTCAGTGAGGTAACACGTTCAATTAGGCGACAGTTCAGTCAGTCCATGTCGATTGACGCCTGAGAAAAACCACCGTTTCTGGTGTACAGGAACTGGTCTCCGCAGCATGAACGAATTATCTACTAGGAAATGCCTGGCGATTATTACCCAATGGCGGATATTAAATTCGTCCAGAGTAAGATTGAAATATTTTAAATAAATAATAATAAATCATTTATTCGGACACAAACATAGATAAAGAGAAACAAAGATGAATAAAAGTGAGTATAAAGTGATGCGAAACGGTCCCGACTCACCGCATGTGTCAGCTGTAAAGCCAACGCTGGTCTTCCGCCGAGACCGCTCGGTGAGAAAAGAGAAGGTGACACGGACTAAAATACGCACAACAATAATAAAACAAAACAAATAAAAAGAGATATTTTAGAAAGGTTAGGTTAGGTTTGCATGAGAGAGCTCTTGTCGCTTGTGTGCTCGAGGCCGCGTCGGCTCATCCAGCCGCGACGCATCGCATCCAATATCGGCCACGACAGCGCCGCGGAATTTCCCCCGAGCGCCATCCACAACAACCAAGAAGAATAACCGCGAATGCAAAATGAAAATTATCATACAAATTCTCTTTCTTATATGAACCGGCGGTATTACTGTCGCGCGATAAGTATGCAAAAATATGGAAGCGCCTTCAGATGGCGGGGACTCGGTATTGGGTGCGTGGGAGAATTTGATGCGGTGATTTGCATTTGTTTTGTGAATAATCGAGCTGATTGAGCCAAGGATTATTCGGATTACTTCGTTAGCTGCTGTTTTGTATGGAGATGGAGATTAGGTACTTTTGTTGTTATGTAGAGTTTATTGGAGTGACATGATTGCGTAGATAGATGCATAACAATATTCGCAGTCACTGAGCTCTACTGAGCCTCAGGCGCAGAATAGGTACCTAATAGTCCTCAGGAATACTCAGGATAGAAACGGCCTGTCGGTGACGACACTCCCGTGTGGTGGTAGAACTAACTATTTTTTAATCTGTGGTAGAACATAGGTACCTAAGTCTACGAAACAAGGGCTCTAATGAAATGATTCCTAAAGCATCCGTCTCCCTGAATAAAAGTACATTTTCTGCCTAATCAGTAACATCCATACTAATTTTATGAATGTGAAAGTGACTCTGTTACTCTTTCTGTCTGTTTAGTACCTCTTAATGCTGCAACCACTGAAGCGATTTGTTACTAGAAAATTAAAAGAAACTATCATGTGAAGAAGAGAGACTATATAAACAACACTAACCACAAAAAAATTTTTTTTTTAATATCTGTATGTATATATGTATGTTGTATATCCGGATTTAACTCGAAAACTACTGGTCGGATTGCAACAAAATTTAGTATTTTTATCCCGGAAAAACGCATAGTTAACGCGGGGACGCTATTACGGAATTCCGTTATTCCGTTATATACGATATTCCGTTCCGTTCAGTCGTTGATATTTCCGTAACACCCATGGCGAATTACGAAAAATAACATCTTGATTTCAATGTCGACCTTCCTGTCATGATGACATGTCATATTATGAATTTCATTTCACTCATAGACATAAATAATACTTCGTATGGACCCGGCCTAACGTAGATAGATACATGTCATGTGTCCCCACTTCCTTGGTGTCCAATCCAAAGTTAAACTTGTATCGTGACACTAAAGCTAGGTCACATTTTTCCAACAACTAGACGAGTTTTTAGATACTGAGAAACAGTTTCAAAAAAGTTTTTTAAAAAACGCTTATTGTAACGCACGCTCGGTGACAGAACTTTGGATTGGACACCGAGGAAGTGGGGACATATTACGTGTACGTTAGACCGGGTCTATTTTATTTACGTCTATGATTTCACTGCTGCATTTTTCGGAAATTTCGCCAGGGTCTGGTCTGTTTTTTGTGTAAATTACCTAAGGTACCTTACATTTGAAAGGATGTGCCTGTAAACCACTGGGTAGAGTAAAACAAATACCTACGTGTGATGAAGCATCACTGCTCAGCTTAAGCTTTAAGGTAAAAGTACCTGGGCTAACGAGCTTTGTTTGCTCGGGTGAAAATAGCTAAAAACGAGATCTCCCATAGATGACCAGGGCTTGTAACGGGTTTTTGCCCCCATACAAATAAAGCGGTTTTTTTATCGTTCTTTCGTTTACTATTTAATGTTTAATAAGGCGATAAAATAATACGAAGCAATAACCTAAATACACTATGGAGTTCCACATAGAGTATAAAATCATTCTAAATATTTGGCTATTTCGGGGTTTTTTTAATTAACCGGTTACAAGCCCTGTAGATGACACCTACTCGTAGCTAGTACAGATCGGTTTTTTGCACCCGTACATTCCTATGTCGCAAATTTCGTCCGTTACAGCTGTTTCTGAGATACAATCTATACTTAAATACATAAAAACGATTAGCCCGTTTAAAGTATAACATTTTAAGAAATCTAGTTTTAAATGCTCTAGAACAAGTGGTGGCTTTACAATTTGTCTCGGTGACAGTTTCAATTTCCTTGCTGTCGGAAGATTGCGACTGGCTTTAAAGAAAATATTGTTTTCCATTCATATAAAAATATTTTCTAATGCTTATTTTTAATGATTTTTTCAGTACCTGCGGATAGACTAGGTGTGATTGGTCACTTAAACTCAGTTTTGTTTCATTTAAAAAATATCCATATCCATACTAATATTATAAATGCGAAAGTAACTCTGTCTATCTGTCTGTTACCTCTTCACGCTTCAACCGCTGGACCGATTGGGATGAAATTTGCCATGGAGATAGTTGGGGTCCCGGGAAAGGACATAGGCTACTTTTTATCCCGGAAAAACGCATAGCTCCCGCGGGAACGCGATAACCGAATTCCACGCAGGCGAAGTCGCGGGTAGAAGCTAGTATATATATATTCTTTTTCTCCCGTATTTAGAGTAGTTGAAGGGATTCAGATGCCGTGCCGTGCCGATGAAAAATCTGGTAATGAAGATGTAAACTATTTTCTTAAAGTTAATATATAACCGGCCAAGTGCGTGTCGGGCCACGCGAAATGTATAGCGCTCCGAAGTGGACGATGCTCTTAGTACCTTTCTAAGACTGCATCTTAGCTAGGCTGCAGTATGGCATGCCCGCCCGACGACGCCCCTGCCGCTCAGTAGTCATCATCATTTCATCCAAAAGACGTCCACTGCTGGACATAGGCCTCCCCCAAGGCTCGCCAATCAGACCGGTCCTGTGCCACTTGCTTTCACCGGTGTCCCGCGACCTTCACGCGGTCGTCGCTCCATCTTGTTGGAGGCCTACCGACAGCTCGTCTCCCGGTTCGCGGGCACCACTCGAGAACTTTCCGGCCCCATCGGCCATCAGTCCTGCGAGCAATGTGCCCCGCCCACTGCCACTTAAGGCTCGCAATTCTTCGGGCTATGTCGGTGACCCTAGTTCTACTGCGGATATCCTCATTTCTGATTCTATCACGCAGAGAAACCCCGAGCATAGCCCTCTCCATTGCCCTCTGAGTGATTTTGAGCCTTCTTGTGAGGCCCATCGTAAGCGCCCACGTCTCGGAACCATAAGTCATCACTGGCAACACACACTGGTCGAAGACATTCGACTTGAGACACTGCGGTAATTTGGACGAAAAGACACTGCGAAGCTTCCCGAACGCTGCCCAGCCGAGTCGGAGTCGACGATTGACCTCTTTCTCGAAGTTGGACCTACCTAACTGGACTGTTTGTCCCAGGTATACATAGTGGTCAACAAGTTCGAGCGCAGAGCCTCCGATTATTACGGGAGTTGGTACAACATGGACATTAGACATGATTTTCGTCTTGTCCATGTTCATTTTAAGACCAACTCGATCGGAAACTCTGCTGAGGTCAGCGAGCATAGTACTGAGGTCTTCCATGGTCTCAGCCATGACTACAATATCGTCGGCAAACCGAAGGTGAGAGATGTACTCGCCATTAACATTGATGCCTCGACCTTTCCAGTCCAGCACCTTAAAAGCATCCTCCAATGCAGCGGTGAACAGCTTCGGAGAGATCACGTCTCCTTGTCTGACTCCCCGCTGCAGTGGAATAGGCTTCGTGGTCTGGTCCTGTAGTCGGACGGACATGGTGGCGTTTTCGTACAAACACTTCAACACTTCGATGTACCGGTAGTCAACTTGGCACCTCTGGAGAGACTGCAGCACAGCCCAAGTCTCGATCGAATCGAAGGCTTTCTCGTAGTCCACAAATGCAAGGCAAAGGGGGAGGTTATACTCTTCGGTCTTCTGTATAATCTGCCGCAACGCATGTATGTGGTCTACGGTACTATAGCCCTTTCGGAAACCGGCTTGTTCGGGAGGCTGGAATTCGTCAAACCTGCGCGCGAGACGGTTCGTAATGACTCTCTAAAACAGCTTGTAAACATGGCTCAGAAGTGAGATGGGTCTATAATTCTTCAACAAGGTGTTATCACCTTTTTTGAAGAAGAGCACCACCACACTTCTGTTCCATGCTCGCGGCGTTCTCCCTTCGTGAATGACGGAATCAAACAGCGTCTGAAGGGCCTTAAGGACTGGTTGACCATCCGCCTTCATCCGAGTTCGGCTGTAATTCCGTCTTCACCGGGGGCTTCGCCGTTCTTAAGTTGTTTGAAAGCCATACTAATATCGTACAGGCTGACGTCCGGGATATCTTCGGTATAGTGTCGGGTTAATCTAGCTCTAGGATCTTTAGCTGGATCAGCGACGGGTGTTCGGGTTGTCGTGTATAACTGTCCGTAGAACTTCTCGACTTCTCCCAACAGCTCGGGTTTGGATGAAACGATCCTGCCGTCTTCGGTCTTCAGCTTTGTCAATTGGCTTTGGCCAATAGACAAATCTTTGGCAAATACCCCGCCGCTCAGTAGTATGTATAGTATAATGGAATTTTACTTTTCCGTACCTACGCATTTTTGCTTACTTGCAGTTGGTCGACTATGACCCGGAAACTTGTATAGCCTTCTTAGCTGTGATAGTTTTCCTTTCAACTGCGTTATATATGCCACCACCATGAATTTTTTCAGCTATCTGAAAACCACTATTTAGCTGGCAGGGGGACAATTGACTCTACCAAAAAATAGCACTTTAAAGCTTAATATTTCACAAACGCATCGTTTAATCAAAATATGTTTTTTAAGCTCTTTTTAAACCCACAATGTTTTTTAAGACCTATTCAACGACACCCCACATCATGGGGTACGCAAGAAAAAAATATACATCCCCACTTTACGAGTAGGGGAGGTAACCTAAAAAAAAAAAAAAATTGTACCTCTTTGTCGGCGTAACTAATATACATATATAGTCTTGCCAAATTACAGCTTTCTAGAACTAAGCATCTCCGAGCAATAGTGCGGACAGACGGACGGACCATGGAAGAATGAACTACACTTGTAGTGTAGGACGGACGGACGGACGGACATGGCGAAACTATAAGGGTTCGTTGTGGACTTCGGAACCCTAAAAACGCAGTATACATAGAAATAAGGGGTAATATTATCAATGAAAGTACGTTATACATATTTTTGAGTTTATTTTTTCCAGAAGTAAAATAATGTTAGTGAATTGAATGTACTTAATTACATACGTAATTAATTACGTCTTTCGCATAATCTGAATATATTATTCTGTTTTAATTGTTAAGTATTTAGCAAAAATGTATAAGTAACATAATCAAGATCTAACATATTAAAATTGCACTTACTTAGTACTTTAAATGCAAATTATATACTGTAAAAATACAAGATTTATCACAAAGTTAGGATTTTCTGAAAAGCCATCCTAGTAAATTACTTGTATGAATATGAGATTACACTCTCACATATATTTAGGTATAAAACACAATATAAATACACAATGTATACAAAGAAGGAAGTCCACTTTCAGAAATAACAGCAACATAACTTTGGTCTTTAACTAAAACTAATTTTACATCTAATTAATTATTAGAGCCAAGTAGAAAAATATGGCAAGTTATAAAAAATAATTACATATTTTAAGTACTCAAACATAGTTTAGCTTACTGGGATAGCATGAACAGTTATTTGGAAGTGAACAAGGTTCAATTCCGAACGCTCGTTTACCCGTTTACCAGTACATAAGGATGAAACGGGTAGAGTAGGAGCGTTTCTGAAATGAACCTTGTTTACTCTAAACATGTTTGTTATATGAGATTTTTAGAACGGAATGGATTAGATTGTTAATCGTAAATAAACTTACGCTAGTATACTTGAACGAGTTGCCTTTAAACTGCCTTATAAAATGTTTTTGTAAATTATTTGTCGCAAATAGGCCCGTAAAACCCTAATATTTCTGACAATCAATCAATATAGAACTCTTAGTTATCTTACAAGTTTAAATAAAGTTATCTTATCTTATCTTACTCTTCCGTGCGGGCAAATGGCTTGTTTGGCATAAAATCTATGAATGGTACTCACGGAGTTTTCGTTGTAGTTCAGTTTTCATGTAGAAAGACAGAATCTCCGGAGAGAGGATTTTGGTATTTATGCATGCTATTTAATTCCTCTCATGTTAGGCTATTAGGGTTCAACAGGCCCCGAGTCTCTAGTGTAAGTTTGAAACTAAACAACCTTCTATCAAATTTCATCAAAATTGGCCGATAATACGGGAACGCGTTCGAAACGTTTCTTTCAAAACTTACACTAAAGACAGTGAACGTTTTGTGCTTAGACTAATACATAACACATACAGATGTTATCAATCGGCAGATCTGCCAAAAGTGAAGCGTAAGATTCCATAGCCTGTCAATAAAATTTTAGAATTTATTGTATATGGAAAAGTAACATGTGTAGTTAATTTTGAGGCCATTGGTCTTAGCTCAGGAGTCAGCAAACTTTTTAGACAAAGAGCCCGACTGTCTAGTAATGTTGGCACATTTTTGGCGGACTGTTTGTATGCGTTATTATTGTACTGACATGGCGCATTTATTGTGAACTAAGAACCGTGTGTACTATAATCGTTACACAATGTTGGCGCCCGGACTACTATCTATGTTTTTTTTTTCGCTTAAAATTCATCGTGTCTCGCTAGCGACTTGCCGATCGTTGCACTCTTGTCGCCCGGACACACTTTTGGCGGACCGTTTCTATGCATTATTATTGTACTGAGATGGCGCATTTATTGTACTTTTTACTAACAACCGTGTGTAGTATAATCGTTACACAGTTTTGGCGCCCGGATCTATTTTTTTTGTTCGTTTAAAACTCATCGTGTCTCGCCAGCGCCTCGCCGAAGTCGGTGGCCTGCGAGCCGACGAAGAGGTCGTACTTGTCGAGAATCTCGGCCTTGGTGAGCCTCTCGTCGGCGTCGCCGTCGGCCTCGAACACGAGGTGGCGCGCCTCGGCCTCCGCGTGGTCGAACTCGGGCGGCGCGATCCACTCGCGCACCTCCGCCGCGTCCATGAAGCCGTCTTTGTCCGTGTCTCTGTGCGCAAACAGATCACAAATTCATCGTCTCAAACTTTCGCGATACACACTCATATTAAATACACTACCAATGGGACTTAATCGCGTAAAATATAAATAGTTTTTACGCGATTAAGTCCCGTTGGTAGTGTGTTTAATAGATCACAAATTATTCTAATAATACTGTAAATCAGAATGAATGAAATTATAGAGACTGACAATCTCCTGACATCATTTATTTATTTAAACTTTATTGCACATAAAGAAAACTTAGTGTACAAAAGGCGGACTTAATGCACTGAGGGCAATAATTAACTCTGCGTCAACGTCTTCAGAGGAATTATGTATTTTGTCTCACGTACATTGAATGTCTGTACGAGTAGTATAACCAAAACTTTGTAAGAATCGCTTACGATATTTGAAAAAAAATCAAGACGCTGACAAGGGCTAATAACCTTGAGAAATCGAGGCAGGCAATTGTCTCCGCGGACAATGTCTTTTTGCATTGGAGGGAGCGCGAAGCACCATCGCGGAAAGTGGGCGATATAAGTAGAAATCAGAAAATTGAAGAATAAAAAAAATCCTCATTGCATGTACAATATAAATCAGCAAACTTTTTAGTATGAGTATGATAGTGTATTTAATTATAGAGAACAAAAAAATTTAACATATAGAACCGTTTAAATAGGATTAGAAGACGTGACTTCACGTTTTTTAGGGTTCCGAAGTCCACAAGGAACCCTTATAGTTTCGCCATGTCCGTCCGTCCGTCCGTCCGTCCGTCCGTCCGTCCGTCTGTCCGCACTATTGCTCGGAGATGCTTAGGTCTAGAGAGCTGTATTTTGGCATGAATATGCATATTAGTTACGCTGACAAAGTGGTACAATAAAATTTTGAAATATATTTTTTTATAGGGTACCTCCCCTACTCGTAAAGTGGGGATGTAATTTTTTTTTCTTGCGTACCCCATGTTGCGGCATATCGTTGAATAGGTCTTCAAAAAATATTGTGGGTTTGTTAAAACCATTTTTTGATTAAGTGATGCGTTTGTGAAATATTAAGCTTTAAAGTGCTATTTTTTATTAGAGTCACGTGTCCCCCCCCTCTGCCAGCTAAATGGTGGTAATTGGATGGCTGAAAAAAATCACGGTTGTGGCATATATAACGTAGTTTAAAGGAAAACTATCAGAGCTAAGTAGGCTGTACAAACTTACGAGTAATAGTCGACCAACTTATAATGATGATTTTTCTCGAGCGGCAGGGGCGTCGGGCGGGCACGTCATACCACAGGCTAGCTAGATGCTAATAAGTCTTAGAAAGGTACTGTGGGCATCCTCAACTTCGGAACCCTATAATTTGCGCGTGGCCCGACACGCACTTGGCCGGTTTTTTTTCATCGAAACGAATTCATAAAATCGTACTTATAAAACAGCAAGTTTTTTAAGTACATATATAATGAATAATAACATATATTTTAATCACCTTACAAAATCAAATAGATTTCGTTTAAATAGGTAATTAGGTACTGTTTAAGGAAAGCCAATTTAGGTCTTGTCAGCGCCTTAAGTAGTTCGCCGCGCGCCTTCGAAGTTATCTCGTGCTGTACCTGTATCCGACGAACTGTTCCTTCTCCTGCTTGACCCAGTCGGGCTCCTCCTCCTCCTCCTCGCCCTCCTCCGGCTTGTACATGTCTCCGATGTACTCCTCCAGGGACACTTTGCCGTCCTGGAACGTAATAATGGTATGTATAATAATAGTAGTTTATGCAACTTTTCTAAACATATAAAACTCAAAGGTGACTGACTGACATAGTGATCTATCAACGCACAGCCCAAACCACTGACGGATCGGGCTGAAATTTGGCATGCAGGTAGATGTTATGACGTAGGCATCCGCTAAGAAAGGATTTCCCGAAATTCCCACGGGAACCAAAATAAACGAGATTTTTCATTTTAATATTTCTGCGCATACGAAGTTGCGGGGAAAAGCTAGTACATAATAAAGGGCTTTAAAATAACAGTGTGGTTTTATGAACAGGGAGCAAAACTGTACTTTGCTCCCTGTTAGCGGGGCAACAAAACATTCCTCTTCGAATAAGAGGAGTAAAACAATAGATTGTATGACTAGGGAGCAAAATGGTATATTTTACCGTGGCTAACAGATTGAATCTAGAGCGACTCCAAAGATTCCAGAATAGACGTGGAATCTTGAGCTAGCGAGGGTTTCAAGCTGTCACCCAAGGTGTAAATAATTTTGCTACCGTGTTGTACACTCTGCTTTTCACTCCTCATATGAGAAAACAAGTAGCAACCAAGAGCAAAGTCGTACTTTGCTCCCTAGGTAGTAAAACCAAACTTTGCTCCCTCTGAACGGGCAACAAAGTACTCCTTTTCGAATATGTGTGAAAAAGGAATCACGCGGCATACCTTGTCCTTGTCGATGTCCTCCAAGGTCTCGAGCACGACGACGTCGCGCATGCCGGGCTGGTCCTCCGGGTGGAGGAAGCCGGCGAACTCGGTGCGGTTCAGAGAATCGTCCTCGTCCGCGTCTGCGCATCAAATACGGTCAAACGCAAGCCCGTCGCGTCTATATTCTATATTGATAATAGCTGTGATCGCGACTCCGTCCGCGTGGAATTCGGTGTTAACGTTTCCCACGGGAACTATGCATTTTTCTGGGATAAAAAGTAGCCTATATGTTGACTTCTTCTAGAGACTTATTATTAGTACATAGGTATATAGACAGTTCTGTAGAAGTCGCGTCTGTAACTTGTTTTTTTTTTAAATCAAGTTGAGGGAATGAACACACAAAAAGACTAAGAAAAGTTCTAGTAGCAGGTTTACACAACTTAGAAGGCGCGTGGATTGAGCAATAATAGACTCTGCGTCAACGGCTTAAGTGCTTCGCCGCGCGCCTTCTAAGTTGTGTCGTGCTATAATAATATGTCTGGATTTCATTCAAAAGCTTCTGGTCGGATTGCAACGAAATTTGGTATGGGGGTAGTTTAATATACACCCACATTATGAATTGCGAAACTTGTGTGGCAGTGGGCACTGCCCCTGGGCAGGGCATATTGCTCGCAGGACTGATGGGGCCAATAAAAAAGTTAATTAAAAAAAACAAAAAACCCGACTGCGTAAAAACTAAAAAGAAAAAAACAAGACTACTTAGTTCAGTAGTAGCTAGGATTATGTTAAGTAATTGATTGCTATTGAGGAATCTAAAGATGCCTACTATCGGGACCCATTATTTGTAACATTTTAACCTAGATTTTAAATGGGTCCCGACTGTAGGCATCTTTAGATTCCTCAATAGCAATCAATTACTTAACATAATCCTAGCTACTACTGAACTAAGTAGTCTTGTTTTTTTCTTTTTAGTTTTTACGCAGTCGGGTTTTTTGTTTTTTTTAATTAACTTTTTTATTTTATTATTTTTAGTTAGGGATTAAAAGACCGTAAATTCCGCAATCTTGTCATTTCATGGAGAGAGTTGCTATCGTGGGGATTATTAAGTAGCTTGCGATGATCTAAATTACTGATTATTAATCCCTCTAGAGACCTAACCCGGCTCAAAACGCTACATAAGCCTGAACCTATTAAAATTCTTCAAGTCAACCGATAGATGGCGCTACTGGTACTACATAAGAGTATTAGGTAGCTATTTTATTTATTTACGAGCGCTGAGTACTGACTAGTGTACCTAATTGGTACCTATAATCAATTAGGTTATATTTCACTGTATCACACACACTATTGACACTTTAAATGTAATAACGAAACTAAAAGTCTTCAAGTCAACGGATAGATGACGCTACTGGTACACTACATTGCACATGCGTACGTACTTGATTGAAGTTTGAGATTTATGAAAAACATTATTATTAAGTATTTTATAGTCGTCGTGACCTGCTTGAAGACTCGTTGGTCTAGATTATTTCCTGTGTTGCTAATTCGAACGGATGTACTACTGGGTGGATAGGTAGGTACCTACTTTACGTGGTTAGTAAAGGAACTTTGAATCGTTATAAATCATAAACGGTTATTTTGTCTGAAAAATGGTCAAAGAAACCTAATAATGATTTTTAAATACCTATTCAACGATACCTCACATGCCATAGTTGGTTGACTTTTATTTTTTTATTTTGTACAATATGGCGTCTGGTATCCGCCATTTTGAATTTTGATAAATTTCATATCTTCAGTGACACTCGCGCAATTCAGACGAATCGATTGACGTATGATTCATTAAAATCGACCCACGCGTTTGATCTCTAGTGTGCCACAAAGGAACAAACATACATACATACATACATACATACATACATACATACATACATACATACATACATACATAGACAGGTAAACACATAACCCTCCTTTGCGGTGCGCAGTCGGGTAAAAAGTTCTCGAATGGCGTCCAAAAGGACAGACAATCTGGTTAAGGTAGGGAACTCTATGCGAGCGGCACAAGATCTGACAGAGTTGTGGGAGGCCTATGTCACAGAATATTTAATAGTACTACATACAGAATGGCCACGGAATCACCCGCCTGAATCTAGCCGGCGCGCAACTCGCGCCCAATTCGCCCTTACCGTCATTTGTTTCATCCGGAGATGGAGAGTGGATCACTGGCCCGCGTAGTTGGTACACACACATTTACAAGTGTACAGACGTCCTCGCACGCACACAGACGTCCTCGCACGCAAACATTGACACTTCATTCGAATTGTGTTCGAAATCGTGCTTTTATAGGCCGTGCTTATGTCCAGCAGTGGGTGTCTATGTCTAAACAGACGGTTGACATGATGAAATATCTACCCGCGTAAGTCCAACGGCGGCGGTCTCTCTTGAGGAGGTTGGAGTAAGTAAATCCTTCGCTGTTGGGTGCCTGGAGATCTGACTCGCTCATCTCGTCCATGAATCCATAGACATTCTTCCTGTATGTCTGGAAATATAATGGTCTTCTTCATAACTGGCTTCAAGAACAATAAAAATAACGAACTAACAATTGGTAAATTTTTGTCTTGAATGACTAGTTTCTGCTTACGTATGTGTATGTGTAGCTAAATATCCAATAGATTTTATGTGCGCCTGTGGGGTAAGTGCGCCTAAATAGATCTTTTCACCCAATGCCTTGTGAACAGAGCAAACTGCTTATTACAGTGTGAGTTGTTTTTGTTGCATGTTTGGTAGATATAATTAGTTGATTATTAATTATAGTTTTCGATATATTTGCGGTACGTGCTCCGCCCTGGCGCACTTGCCCCGACTGACCTTATTGGACGTCACGACGTGATTATATTGGACGAACATGTCCAGTTAGGTCACCCTGATGATCACTGGACATGATAGTCCACTAGAATCACTCAAACAAAAATCTTTGATCTACGCATATGTCCACTAAAAATCACCCGGATGAATGTGCCGGACATGGCGTCCAATATAATCACCTGGGTGATACAATCAGGTGACCCTATTGGACATCACTCTTAGTGTTGTGTGGTGTAATGTGATCCATTTCTCACCTCCCAGGGGATCTTGTCGGCTCCCTGCTGGACGTGCTGCGCCCAGTGGCGGTCCACGTCCTCCTGGATGTAGCGGTGCTGCGTGTACCGGATCCAGTCTTTGAGCTCCACCAGCGACACGAAACCGTCTTTGTCCGAGTCGATCTTGTCCACGATTATGCTGCAACAGAAACAAGAAAATTATAATGGGGTCAAGCAAAACGTTGTGACGGTATTTTACCCGTAGAATCATGTATCGATTATCAGCATGTTTGCTAGTTTTTTTTTTTCGAGTTAGTAAAAAAAAAATTATGGCCCAGTATAGGATTGAATGGTGTGAGCGATACCTGAATGTGAATCCCATACTATTTTCTTTTACCAAATCGAAAAAAAACGTAAAAAATATGCTCAGAATCGATAGCTGATTCTGAGGGTAAAATATCGTCACACCGTTTTGCTTTACCCAGTACAGACTGTCAATTTCCGTACATTGCTGGATATTGCACATGGAGTTCCAATTTTCATAGAAGACATGGCCTAGGGGTAGCCATCTATTATCGCATTTAACACTTATTTTTATTTCGGGCGCACGCTGATGGCTGCAATCAGCAACTTTGGTCTAACCCTGGGTGCGGCCGCCGACCTATCCATTTCTAATTCGTTCTGATGATGGGATCCATGAGAAAAAGAGGGACCTGCTCGAAATTTATTAGCACGTATATGATTTTAGTTAAATTTCGATGACTACAGAATTACTTATATCCTCGTATTCTTAGTAATTTTTGGAAACTGTGGTAGATGAAAAAAACATTTTTCGTCATCGAAGTTTGAAGGCAATTTTATATTTTTATGTACATTTTCGGATATAAATCTTCATACATTCCGAAAACGAGACATTTTCCTTTTTACGCCAAATGTACTCATTTTGACGTATGTTATCATATTAGAATCAAAAAACAGAATCCACTCTGTCTGTGAGATAATACACACATAGGTGTACAGTTTAACTTTATCTTAAGTTTCCTTCACACCCACATATTGCATATTTAAAAAAATATCTATGAACCTTATGTATGGTATGCATGTGGCTGGAAATCCAGTGAGACAAAACAGTAGCAATAACCTGAAAGTGATCTATCATAGCCGCTTATCTAACGTAAGCAGTGGGCGAGATAATACGTTCTAACAAGTATTAATCTTAGCAGGAAATTGGCGTATCTCCTTTATCTCGCTCAAATTGGAACAATAGGTTAATGGCCCCATTGACTTCTTGTTTGGTTAAGATAAACTTTACACATACAAGGCGTTTGTTCAGCTGCTTGGTGAGATACTTTAATTGAGAACAATAATGCATGATTGTCACACTATAGACACATGTACCTTTGTAATACTTTGCCAAGCTACCAAAACCATATAATTCATTTCTCATAATTTTCATCACTACTATGTAGAGATCTTCTACTATCTAAAGTCCTGCGCCTTCACATTTCAAAACGCTACAATGTATTTAAAAAGCACCGCCAACACTCTCAACACATGTGTGCGTGCTGAGACAGCCATCAACTATGCGTTAAGAATGTTGGTGGTGCTTTTTAAATAATAATAAAAAAATTGAAGCGTTTTGAAATGTGAAGGCGCGGGACTTTAGATAGTAGAAGATCCCTAGAAGTAGGAGGAGAGCATTGACCTATAATAACATATGGACGAACAATGCCTAACAGAATATGTCAAAATATATAGAGCAAACTGACATTAGAAAATAAGTTCCGATATGCTAATAACGCTTCTTTATAATATGTGCCAAGATAAATATTTTATACAAAAGTAAACCTAACACTATAAGTCTTGAGTGTAAAATTTACTGAGCGCCAAACAGGTGTCCGAATTGTTCAGGCACCCGTTTTGACGGGGCATTTTTCTCTGGCTGATTGTGAATTTTCCTTACTTATAATAGATCAATGGAGGAGAGTAATATTAGTCATATTTATATTAATAGATAGTTAAATAAGTATAATTGTCAAAATCAAAATACTTAAATTAATTTGTTAATAATGAAAAAAGAATCTTATTTTTTTTATTTTAAACTGCAAACATATTAGTCTTTTTTAAGGGTTTGACTAAGAATTTACCAGCGCTTCCTAGACTCATTGCTTGAGAAGAAGCTGTGGCCCATGTAGTTGAGAAATCTGCAAATTATAGTAATAGAAAACCCATACCCCAATCTCCTTTTGCTCTCTTCAGGGGCCAGCTGGTCGAAAGTTTTGGCCTGGTCTTCACCGAGGAAGGCATCATGGTCATACTGCTTGTTGTGGTGCTCATTCTTAAAGTGCTCGGCTTCGGACAAGTGGTCCAGCGTGCGCTTGTTGTCTTCAGGGTTAGGCACTCCCGCAAACGCAGCCGAAATGGCCAGGGCGAGGAGAAGAGAAGTCAGCATCCTGACTGTAAAAATAATTTAATTCTTAACTACTACTTGTTTTGGGAATGGGCCTTTAAATAAAAATGGGAATCAATTATTTTTCTTTCGTATTTATGACAAACTAACACATAGTAATAAATAGTAAATGATTATAAAATTAGGACAAGCATAATAAGAATTAGATTAAATTACATGTCAATGATGGGATTTTCCACTTGATGAAGTTGGGAGTTGTACAAAATAATTATGAGCTAAATAAAGCCTAAACAATAATTTATCTTCTAAATGCCAGATATAGAGACAATAGCACAATGTTATGTTATAATATACACCCACTATCACGGTAATAACTGGAGAAAGTAATTGACTAACTGAAAATCCGGAATACCCGCCTGTAAATAAAGATTACTAGCCTGTAAACTGAAACCGCCACGTCAGTTCGAGCCACGTAGTTACGGCGTACACTATCCCGTTCCGTTTCCGCTAGGTGATAAACAAAACCACTTGCCGGCAATATAGCAAATCGGGACTCTGGAGATGCATTAGCAATAGCCCAATAGGTACTGAGAACAAGTTAACACGTTCCGAAGCTAAGACTGGTCATTTGATTAATTTGGTCTTAACAAATATTAAACGAAATAATAATTAAATTACGTAAATTATATTTTGTACTTCTATTATAAGGATGTTTATTAATTGAGGCAATTCTTACCACTAATTTCATAAATGAAAATAGCTTGTATGTGGCTTTCGATCGAGTTAGATTGAAAATTGAAAATGAAAAATTGTACATTTAGAGCGGCACCGAAATCCAGCTTCCGCAATTTGACAGTTGTGTCAATGTTGCCTCATAAAGTTGCATTTAGTGATTGAAATTTAGGTCAATGTGATGTATACTATACAAATCAACATAATATTGCATATAAAATAGTACGTTTGTCAATTCTCAACTCAAAAATAGACCCCTGATTCTCGACCATTTTAAAGTATCTAATTTAGTTACTGGATCCATTTGTTACGAAATCCATCACATACAGGAAATACAGGAATATAATAAAATAACAATTTATTGAATTGTTTATGTGTAACAATAAATTAAAATGTTTAATGCTCAGGTTTAATGGCTCAGTTCTATGAACTTAACTTATGCGTTATTTCTATTTTGCGTATGGTAACTTCGTAATTGCCTGCCGAGCCGAGTCGAGCTGTCATGTGTGTTGTACATTTGCCTAATTTTGGTTTACAAGAGAAATTTTAATTATGTTTGTGAATAATACACCTACGTAGTTATAAGCTAATTGTTTTAAGGGTGCATTAGATGAGTGTTCTGTGTCTAACTTGCTAGTTAAAAACGGATTGCAAATGTCAATATGTCAGGATCTCGGCCTTAATTTCCAACAGAGAATGGTGAGAAACATGCATAATTACTGTTTATTGCTTATTATAACATTATTATTAGGATGAACGCTCTACCTATCATGTTACTTTATAAGTTTGTTTTAATACTTGGCTGTTCGAAGTGTGTTTGTGTATATTTTTGTTAGACTTCATTACCTAATATAAATCGGCGTTTCCTGTTAAATAGCATCGAGCATGAATTAAAAAATAAACGGAAATGTCTTATTCTTTCAGGGCGCAAATATATCGCAACTGGAAAGAGATATTGGATCAGAACAATTCCCAGCGAATGAACACTACTTTGGTTTAGTCAATGTAAGTAGTTGGAACACAGTAAAAATGAGGAAAATGCTCAAAGTACTGGTAAATGAAAATTATTAAGGGGCGGGGGGGGGGGGTCAGTAGACTTCAAATTATGTTTCAAAGACTAGTTATAGTAAAGGGCCCATTAATTTATATACTTTTCTGGAATTGTGTTATTGAAGTTTTATAATTTTGATAATATATTATCAAGATACTGCCTTTGTTTGGTGATATTGCTGATAAGAATACCAATAGTTAGATAAAAAAATGTGATTTTATTTTCATAGTTCTTCAGGACTAGCTTCTGCCCGCAACTTCGCCTGCGTGGAATTCGGTTATCGCGTTCCTGCGGGAACAATGCATTTTTTCGGGATAAAAAGTAGCCTATGTCCTTTCCTGGGACCATCTCCATGCCAAATTTCATCTTAATCTGTCCAGTGGTTGAAGCATGAAGAGGTATCAGACAGAGTTACTTTCGCATTTATTAGTATGGATATCTGTCTGTCCGCCACTCACCATTGAAAAAAAAAGATTTATGATGTACCTTAGGAATGGCTTAGGAAAACCTTTTTTTTGACATTTCAATGAATAATAATTAGTCATCTTTTCCATATTCCAATAAAGATGTCTTTTGGTTTAGTTCAATAGTAACTCTTACTTATCAATAAATTTTGATTACTCTATGCAATGTCTCAACACAATATGTACAACATTTTTTTCCAGTTTGGCAACACATGCTACAGTAACTCAGTGCTGCAAGCTTTATACTTCTGCCGACCATTCAGAGAAAAAGTTCTAGAATACAAAGCCAAAAACAAGAGAACGAAGGAGACGCTGCTAACATGCCTGGCAGATCTGTTTTATAGCATTGCCACGCAGAAGAAGAAAGTAGGCTCAATAGCACCTAAGAAATTTATTGCTAGGTTAAGAAAGGAAAAAGGTGAGAAAAGTCCTTTAAATTAAGAAGAGATCACATATTCAATTATGTATGAACATATTGCGAACCCACTCTAACTTATTGTTGTCAAGAAGCCATTTTCCTTGTACTACTCCAATAAGTTGATTGATACATTAATTACTCACTTGTGAAACCTTTTAAAGTTTGGACCCTTGGGATTAGCTTTATTTGATAGGATTATGGAATTATTGTGTACTAGCTTTTCCCTGCAACTTCGTATGCGCAGAAATATTAAAAGTTAAATCCCGATTTTTCCCGTTCCCGTGGGAATTTTGCAAAATCCTTTCTTAGCGGATGCCTACGTCATAACATCTACCTGCATGCCAAATTTCAGCCCGATCCGTCTAGTGGTTTGGGCTGCGCGTTGATAGTTCACTATGTCAGTCAGTCAGTCAGTCACCTTTGAGTTTTATATATTTAGATTACCCAATTGACTGTCTTTTCATTTCAGAGGAATTTGATAATTACATGCAGCAGGACGCCCATGAGTTTTTAAATTTCCTTATCAATCATATTAATGAAATTATTCTGGGTAAGTATGTGCATTTATTCATATTAATTTACAATGTATTAAACATGATTCTGTTCTTGTATGCTAAAAAAAAACTATAATTAAAGTTATTGATGGGTTCATACTTGGACAATGTGAATCTAATAATCTCTCCAAGTCTCCATGCAAAGATAAAAAAAAGTCCAGTAGTTACTATCAAGTTAAAACTGGACATACATATATATGATCATGTGACTTCTACAGACTTATTATTATTTAATTTTTAATTTGAGCACAATCTTGCTTTTGTTTGGGTGTTTGTAAGTCCAAATGTTTCTTGCTTAATCATGCTAAAATGTCTATACTTTGGTTGGAAGAAATTTGGCAGATAAATATAGACAAGGAAAGTTAAGTATAAAGTGCCATGAAGATAAAATCGTCTAAAAAGCTAGTTTAATAAAAACATAGAAAGTCTTTTGTAAAATCATAAGCGTAAGGATCTGTCCGTTACATCCATTTTTTTGTTGGTTGTCGAGTTTGATCACGCGATGTACAGTCAAGGGCGAAGATATGTATTCAGCCAAAGGGTCAAAATATGTTTACTACAGCGACTCTAATCACATATCAATTCATTTTTAGGCGCTTTGGTAGAGTACATATTTTGACTATTTCGCAAAATAGGTCTTCTAGACTTGAGTCCTTAAAAACGCGATCTTTCCACAGCAGAACGTAACCAAAGCACTGTAGACCTGGGTTGATTCAAGCACAGTTGACGGTCTTATGGTCGTTAAATATGGCCGCCGATCTGTCATTCTATACAGAAACGTCATTTTATCCCATAGTAAAATATTAACCGAGCACTGTTTAGTTAACGGCTAGTTTGAATCAACCCACCCTAAGTGTTCTTCTTCTAGATTGAATTCCTTACAAATGTGATCTTTCCACAGCGGAACGCAACCAAAGCACCCTAAAGGTACAGAAGAACGCGGCAGGCGAGAGCGTCACGTGCAACGGGACGGCGCCTCCGAGCACGGAACCGACTTGGGTGCACGAGATATTCCAAGGCACCCTCACCAGCGAAACGCGATGCCTCAATTGCGAAACTGTTAGCAGCAAGGATGAACACTTCTTCGATTTACAGGTGCGACAATTATACACGCTCATTCGGGGAAATGGGTGAAATGGTCCCGAACGGAGGACCCGATCACCCGACTAAAACCAGGCAGTCGTCCCTTTCTATAAACAATAATAATAATACACGGTCATTACTCTAGAGGTTCCTAGCAGGACTAAAACCAGGGATACGATACAGTTGGGGATACAAATGTCTTGCGACGTGTCGTGACATCGGGTGAAGAGACGCGACTTTGCGAACTTCGCTGTACTTCGCTCGACAAGGCCTTCGCTACGGACATAAGTCGCGCGATGTCGCCAAATATTGTCAAGTCAAGCGCGATGGCCCGGCTCCGCTTGACAATGTCGCCGACACACGATCACACGGGAATTATCATTTTTTAATTTCTTTTTGTTGTGGTCTAACCTTGGCCTATATTCGAAGTCTTTAAAATAGGGATCTCGCTCTTTCCTATAGGATCGCTCACGCGTCGCGTGAACTTTAAGTAGCTAGATTTAAAGTTCAACTTGACGCGTGAGCGATCCTACTTATTGGGAAAAGCGAGATACCTATTTAAAACTTCGCATAGAGCCCCTTAATAGCTAATTTCAAAATCAAATTCAATCATTTATTCAGCAAATTGGCCACATAGGGGCACTTTTACACGTCAGAAAAAGAATTTACCAGCGCTTCCTAGACCCATTGCTTGAGAAGCGCCGCAACAAACTCAAGCAGAAGGTCTTTTTTCAAACTTTCCACATAATTACAAAATTTACATTTACATTACATGTATAAAATATACATATTGGTACCTACTAAAATTACATTGAAGGGATGTATAGTCCCTAACTTAAACTTAAAGCTATAAGATCTTAGAGATGTATAGCCTCCAAGGGTCCAGAAAAAAAAACACGGAAATGGCGTCCATTGTCAAATAAATATAAATTCCATAGATGTCGACAGTGTCAAAATGTCAATAAATAATGAAATACATCATGTATAAAAGATTTCATTAATACATGTCAATAAGAACATGATGAGGTCTCTCGCTTAAACACAATTGACCTATAATAAGTAATAACATATGGACGAACAGTGCCTAACAGAATATGTCAAAATATATGGAGCAATTTCCGAATCTCCGTGTAGTAGGTAGTAGGCTACAAAACTGGTGAAAACTAAAACCGTTGCCGTATCGGAAACGAGGATCCGCCAACGGGTACACCAGAGCGGAGCGCTACCTTCAAGTTTCAGTTAAGGTTTAAAAAAATAAACAAAATCGCTTTCAAACTTCGACTGACTGCGATGTCAATTCTAGTTCACAAGATTGTCTTCGCGCCGGTTCACTTGACACCGATTTCGCAGTCTGTATTCCGAGAAGCGTAACTCAAATTCAAATTCAATTGACGGCCGGATTGGTCCAGTTGGTAGTGACCCTGCCTTCTGTTCCGATGGTCGCGGGTTCGAGTCCCGCTCGGGGCAAACTCTGTGTGATGAACACGAATGTTTGTACTCGAGTCATGGATGTTATTATTTATATATTATGTATGTATTTCTCTATATAACTATTTATATCGTGGTCTAGCATCCATAGTACAAGCTTTGCTTAGTTTGGGGCTAGGTAATATGTGTGAAATGTCCCAAGATATTTTTAGATGTTTTTTAAAATCATTTATTCAGCAAATTGGCCACATAGGGACACTTTTATTCGTCAGAAAAAGAATTTACCAGCGCTTCCTAGACTCAAGCAGAAGGCCTTTTTTCAAAATTTCCACCGTCTGCTCATTTAATCTGCACGATGAATCGGCTAAACCTAAAATCAATAGGATTCTTACATACCAATCCAATTATCTGATAAGATTAAATGTTACAATGTTAATTTGTAATGTTACATGACGGATTTAGGGCATTAATCGTAACTAATCTCCAATAAGAAGACACTTTGTTTTGGCTGGTTAGTTGCACAGGGTGGTTAATTAACTCACACACATCCTTGAATTACCTCTCAGATGAGTGCAGGTTTCCTCACGATCTTTTCCTTCGCCGAAAATCTCAGTGGTAAATCAAATTGAATTTCACACATAAAATAAGTACAGTACCTACAGTAGTATGTAAGGTGCGAGCCGAGATTGAACCCCCTATGCTCTGCATGAGAGGCGGTATGTCGAACTACTAGACCACCACACCACGACCCTTTGTTCTAAAAACATACCTACACTTATTTAATTTAATACCAGCTTCTGCCCGCGACTTCGCCCGCGTGGAATTCGGTTATCGTTCCCACGGGAACTATGCGCTTTTCCGGGATGAAAAGTAGCCTATGTCCTTTCCCGGGACCCCAACTGTCTCCATGCCAAATTTCATCCAAATCGGTCTAGCGGTTGAAGCGTGGAAGTAACAGACCGACAGACAGACAGAGTTACTTTCGCATTTATAATATTAAATATGGATATCGCTGTGATGCTACTTAGTACCGACACCAACTTACCAAGTCGATGATTAAAATTGTACCAAGTCGAATTTCGATCCCGACTCGCGCCTTACTTTTGATTTACCACTGAGATTTTCGGTGAAGGAAAAAATCGTGAGGAAACCTGCACCTGTTAGGTAAACTTTTATGAGATATACAGGTCCAGTAAATAATCTGTTTATTTGACCGCGCATCACGTGAAAACCACTGGAGCGATTTTGATGAAATTTGGTATGAAGATATTTAAAGTCTCGAGAAAGGACATAGGCTACTTTTTATCCCGGAAACACGCATAGTTCCCGCGGGAACGCGATAAGCGATCTTTATTAATTCACATCAATGTCGTCAAATCATTGCATTGTCTGTGACATAGGTATAGCACGATACAACTTAGAAGACGCGCGGATTAAGCAATAACAGACTCTGCATCAATGGCTTAAGTCATTCGCCGCGCGCCTTCTAAGTTGTTTTCTGCTATAGTGCGTTACAACGCTCTACTAAACCAACTCTCTTTTCTAAGAAAAATGTGTAATTATTTATCCCCGTGATGTGTACATAGTTTGAGATAAGAAAGACAGGATACTTTTCTAAAAAAGAGTGAAAGGGGTAGTGGCAGTTGGGCATTGAATTTCGCGCAAACAAACTAATTTCTTAATCATTAATAATAATTATTGTTATATACCTTGACCTGTAAAACTGTGATATTTTAACAATTGAATATTTATTAATTATATTTCATTAATTTATTTTCACTCCCCTATTCGAAAAGGAATACTTTGTTCCCCGTTTAGAGGGGCTCATTTTGCTCCCTCTCCATTTCTGCCCCGCAAACAGGGTGTAACATTTTGCTATCTAGGGAGCAAAGTACGATTTTGTTCCCTGCTGCTACTGGTTTTCTCATAGGAGTGAAAAACAGAGTGTGCAACACGGTAGCAAAATTATTTAAACCTTGGGTGATATAACTTGAATCCCTCGCTCGCTCAAGATTTCACATTCTGGAATCTTTCGCGTCGCTCTGGATTCAATTCGTCACCCGCGGCAAAATATGCCATTTTGCTCCCTAGTGACACATTCTACTATCATTTCAGGTGGACGTGGGACAGAATACGAGCATAACACATTGCCTAAAGTGCTTCAGCGACACAGAAACGCTTTGCAACGACAACAAGTTCAAATGCGACAACTGCAGCAGCTACCAAGAGGCGCAGAAGAGGATGCGAGTCAAGAAACTGCCGCTCATCCTGGCGCTCCACCTGAAGAGATTCAAGTACATGGAGCAGTACAATAGGCACATAAAGGTGTCGCATAGAGTCGTTTTCCCTTTGGAGCTAAGGTTATTTAATACGGTGAGTCGCTTTTTGTTACCTATCTTTTGAACTGATTTTAAACATTATAAAAAATACAGGAGCGAGGAGACATGGCGGTTACTCCACGAACAAGAGCACTGCTCTTAAATAGAAGAAGAAAAAATACTCATGTATTCCTATCCATGTAACCATCGTCAGTGGCGTAGCTACTAAAGGACAGGCAAGGGAATGCCCTGTGGCACCTGTGCTCTCTGAATCTGGTGATCCTTATCTTTATGTAAAGAGGCTAAGAAAAAAAAACAGCACCACCGAATTCTGAAATGCCCCCATTTTCTTTTACACCAAGGCCCTTAAGTACTACATATAACCTACAAGATTTCATCTCTGACTCTTACCGTATCTTATATGCTATAAATAAACTAGCTATTTTTATTTATTAATCTTTTACTTTAAAAAAACCCTAATCATTGAAATGAACGGACCCCCATTTTCTTCTGCCCTTGTCTGGGCCTCTATAGATACCTAGCTATGCTACTGTCTGACCAGCACAGCACTAGAATCTAAATATATAAAACTCAACGGTGACTGACTGACATAGTGATCTATCAACGCACAGCCCAAACCACTGGACGGATCGGGCTGAAATTTGGCATGCAGGTAGATGTTATGGCGTAGGCATCCGCTAAGAAAGGATTTTGCAAAATTCCCACGGGAACGGGAAAAGTCGGGATTTTATTTTTTAATATTTCTGCGCATACGAAGTTGCGGGGAAAAACTAGTCCTTAATAAAATCCAAAGTAAATTTCAGTCGGACGACGCTGTGAACCCGGACCGGCTGTACGACCTGGTGGCGGTGGTGGTGCACTGCGGCTCGGGGCCCAACCGCGGCCACTACATCAGCATCGTCAAGAGCCACGGCTTCTGGCTGCTGTTCGACGACGACATGGTCGATGTGAGTCAACAACAAACAACCAACAGCACGACCTGCCGCCGGCCGCTCCATCAGCATCGTCAAGAGCCACGGCTTCTGGCTGCTGTTCGACGACGACATGGTCGATGTGAGTCAACAACAAACAACCAACAGCACGACCTGCCGCCGGCCGCTCCATCAGCATCGTCAAGAGCCACGGCTTCTGGCTGCTGTTCGACGACGACATGGTCGATGTGAGTCAACAACAAACAACCAACAGCACGACCTGCCGCCGGCCGCTCCATCAGCATCGTCAAGAGCCACGGCTTCTGGCTGCTGTTCGACGACGACATGGTCGATGTGAGTCAACAACAAACAACCAACAGCACGACCTGCCGCCGGCCGCTACATCAGCATCGTCAAGAGCCACGGCTTCTGGCTGCTGTTCGACGACGACATGGTCGACGTGAGTCAACAACAAACAACCAACAGCACGACCTGCCGCCGGCCGCTACATCAGCATCGTCAAGAGCCACGGCTTCTGGCTGCTGTTCGACGACGACATGGTCGACGTGAGTCAACAACAAACAACCAACAGCACGACCTGCCGCCGGCCGCTCCATCAGCATCGTCAAGAGCCACGGCTTCTGGCTGCTGTTCGACGACGATGGTCGACGTGAGTCAACAACAAACAACCAACAGCACGACCTGCCGCCGGCCGCTCCATCAGCATCGTCAAGAGCCACGGCTTCTGGCTGCGGTTCAACAGCATTGTATTGCTTTGTTATTAAAATTGGCGTACTGTTCTAAATCTACATACATTTTGACAAAAAATATAGATTTTGTATTTTTCTTTTTTCAGAAAATTGACGCGTCCGCTATAGAAGATTTCTACGGCCTAACTTCAGATATACAGAAATCATCGGAAACAGGATATATACTATTTTATCAATCTAGGGATGCTAGTTGTTAAGTTTACCTAATTTAATTAATAATTTATATAATTGCCTCGTTTGTTAAAGTTGAAAGGGCATAATAAAGGATAATTATTGAAACATTGTTCAATTCCAATCATTAAGATATTCATCTTTCAGATTTCATTTGTAAATAAATATATTTCATTTCAAAATATTATCAAAAAAACGCTTATTATTTATTGCCTATGTGTCTCAAGCGGAAACTCATGGACATGTGCATACTTCCAATTCTCACCTATGGCGCTCAAACTTGGTCTTTGACAGATTCTCAGAAGTTCAAGCTGGGAGTTTGTCAATGGGCCATGGAGCGTAGCATATTAGGTGTTAAACGTAGGGATCGTATCCGGAACACTACCCTACGCTCCAAGACGCAAATAGTTGACGTGGCTCAGAAGGCGGCCAAACTGAAATGGGACTGGGCTGGTCATATCTGCCGCATGCCGAACGAATTATGGGCCAAAGTAACCACCCAGTGGAAGCCCCACAATTCCAATCGGAGACGAGGCAGACCTCGTCGGCGATGGCGGGATGAAATTGATTCCTTTTTAAAGAATTGGCCAGAGACTGCGCAAGACCGAGAGCAGTGGAAAAAGTGGGGGGAGGCCTTTGCTCAGCAATGGGACAGAACGGGCTCATAATAAATAAAATAATAAATAAATAATTTATTACCATTTCATCCTTGAAATTATAGGTAACATGAAGGAAAAGAGATATGCAAAGCTGGTTCTGATGCAAACTTTGAAAGATATGGCTATTTGCCAAATTCTGTGCAAGCCATTTTAAATTAGATTATCGAAATTCTTTCTTTTTTATTGACCTCACTTAGCATCGCCTTGTTTCCCATTTATCACCACAAACACTTTCTGCCTCACCAGTGGTGTATGCTAGATATTCGATTACGAATAATTAAACACGGGTTTCAGCATTTCTAGAAATCTGACTTTTGAAGAGGTCAAATAGAATAGGTAGGGGATGAAAGTTTGTATCTTATTTGAACCGTCATCTTTTAAGTTAGACGCCTGGAATATTTTAGTTTAGATATTTAATGAGACAATATTATAATTAATACGTGTTTCATAATTCGCTTTTACGGGGGTGAAATAGGGGATGAACATATGTATGGGTTAACCATCATCATTTGGCGGTAAGTTAGCGAGTAAAACGGTAGTAGCTATCTCGACGGTCCTTGCACCGCGTCCTACCACCACCAAAAAAGCATTTGCTAAAATCTTGATTTGCACTAAATTCAATATTTTACACGTACGAAGTCGCGGGCAAAAAGCTAGTTTTTAATATAGGGGCGCCGATGAGGTGCTTGCCTACGGCGCTCTCAGCGTTTAATCCGCCTCTGTGTATGCGATAAGATGCGTATGCACAGAGCAAGCAGCCTCGTTGCATTTGACTTTGGCAAGGCACATTCTGACTGACCCAGTATTTTCCTTGTGTGGCTGCTCGCTCAAGAACTGAGATTTTGCATATCAAAGTTATTTAGCCACCATAACACACATAGTTGGCTGACTTAGTGCAGTACGACTACTATTTATTTTTGTCAATTGGATATCTGTTTCATCTCATGCTAAAAACAAAGTAGACATAAACCCTTTGTATGCTTGGAAAGTGTTTTTTTTTATTACAAATGGGAATTTTATTATAGTATATTACTGCTTGAGCATGGATACTTTTCAAAACGCAATCACTCCCGTCAAATGCCACACTGGTTCAAATTTCATTTGATTTGCTGGTAAATGAAGAACTGACTGCCTTAAGCATGGAGATATAAAAAAGGAGTATTCTTGAAATCAAAAACTTATTGTTCTTAAAATTATTTTATTCCCTTAGGCTATGAATTCATATGGGATGGGGGCCAGTAGCACTGGTTTCTCATAACCGCTGACAATGTGTGCTGGTTTAGGGCCAGCAGGCTGTCTCTTCAGCTTGGCAACCTTGTTGGCGGCCTTGGCTTCCTTCAGCAGCCTCTCGTTCTCCTTGACACGTCGGAGGAAGTCTTCCCTGCACTTGGAGTGCTTCACATGCTCGATGCGGATGTTGATGCGTTTGGGAATGATGCGGCCACCAACTCGCTTGTTGACAATAACTCCCAAGGCGTGGGCTGTGACGTTGTACACGCGACCAGTCTTGCCGTGGTAGACCTTGTGTGGCATACCCTTCTGAACTGCACCATTGCCCTGGAAATAACAATTTGACAAGTTTGAAACAAAGCACCTCTGTGATAACCGTGTCTTGTAGACATAAACATCCATCAGAGAAGTTTGTTTACAGATAAGTTGATCATTGTTAATAATTCCAGAGCAATTACTAGTTACATATCAGAACTCTAAGATTAATATTACACTATCAATGGGAGATGTGCAGGTCATTACTACTGACTGCAGTTACGATATGAACGGTATGTTTCACGAGACATGATACTTCAACTTCACGTAATGACATCAATACGCTAAAGGAATGTCTCCAAGTAACATAACTTGATTTCATTCAGAGTAAGTTAAATATAACTACCAGTGTTCGTGAACAAATACATGATGGTTTTACTAACCCTAATGTCAACGATGTCTCCAACTTTGTACACTTTCATGTACGTGGAGAGGGGGATGGCGCCATGTGTGCGGAATCTGCGGGCAAACAGATCCCTTGTTCCGCGACGGTAACCCTTGGAGTTCGTCATCTTTTAGCCTGAAATAAAACCAAAATCGTACCGTCAAATGCACGTGGACGCAAAAACTTCACTTATCACTTATAGCGGAATTCGAATTATAGAAATAATAGCTCGGACAAATGATTTAAACTTCAATCCATAATTTAACGGACTATTTCAATAGCTTCTAAAGTATTCACAATATTTTTTGGAAAAAATACGGTAATCACCTTTGCTTACAAAGCTTGACGGATAAAGAAAGAGGTTAGTTTTGTTTATGGGTAGAAGTGGATGGGAAAGGAAAAGGAAACGATTTTTTATACATATAAAGGCTGCCATTAATGAGCAAGCATATTTATACAAATACTAGCTTCTGCCCGCGACTTCGCCCGCGTGGAATTCGGTTATCGCGTTCCCGCGGGAACTATGCGTTTATCCCGGATATAAGTAGCCTATGTCTTTTTCCAGGACCTCAACTATCTCCATGCCAAATTTCATCTCAATCGGTCCAGCTCCAGCGGTTGAAGCGTGAAAAGGTAACAGACAGACAGAGTACATTTTCACATTTATAATATTAAATATAATGTGGAAATGGAAATAATATGGATATTATGATATTATTTATTAACAAAATGAAGTTATTATTATTTATTATTATTAGGGGGTGTTGTAGGGCCATATATGTGTCACCTCGACCATTGCTGATCTATTGTGACGGCCCTTTGTGTAGTTATAGTTCATCAGAAATACCCGTTGAGTCCAAGAAGTTCCAGACTCTTTGGGCGTTGATGTTTTGTATCTCTTCCGGGTGTATAATGTGACTCCCTAGGTGGATGCTTCGTTTGTGGATGAGGGGTCCACACTCGCAGAGGATATGCACTGGCGTCTCCTCCGCTTCGTGACAGAATCTGCACATTGTGTCCTCCCTCATTCCCCATTGTGCTAAGTGTTTATTTAGTTTGCAATGTCCAGTCAGGCTCCTGGTTACTGCACATGTTTTAAATCTTTTGAGTTGTAGGAACTCTTTAGAAAACTTTTTTTCGTATCCCCTGATTAGGGTTTTCGAATGTTTTTGTCCTGGTACGGACTTCCACAGATTGATCGATAATGATTTGTATTCGTTATCTAGTATATTGTAAGCTCTTTGTTTGGTTATACCACAGAGGGGTTCGGGGCCGATTTGGGGATTGTCAGCCCCGTCCCTCGCGAGCTTGTCAGCTTTCTCGTTTCCATCAATGTTGGAATGCCCAGGTACCCATCTAAGTGTGACTTTATTGGAGCTTCCAAGGGCGTTTAGGTTTTCCCTACAGGTCTGGACTAGTTTTGAGTTAAGCTCAAATGAATCTAGTGCCAGGATGGCCGCTTGGCTATCTGAGTTAATGTAGATGTTTTGGTGTTTAAGGTTTCTTTCAAGGTTTATTTCCGCGCATTTGTTAATAGCGAAAATTTCCGCCTGAAAGATTGAGGCCTCTGTGCCTAAATTTATGCTGATTGCGTATTTGGGCCTCTCGCCGAAAACTCCACATCCTACATCATGTCCTTTCTTGGACCCATCTGTGTACCAGATGTGGCTGCCCTCCTTGAAAGACACTTGGTTATTCAACCATAGGTCCCGAGGGGGCAACTCTACTGTAAAGAGTTTTGTGAAGTTGCACACTGTGTGCATGTCGTCAGTGGGCATATTCATGACCCTATGTTCAAGCGTTGAGTCCTTAAGTGTGCTCATTGCTTGTGAGCGCCATTTCATGTTCGACTGTGAGCATATCCTGTAAATGCACCGTTTGGCTTCCTTTTGCACTTGCAAGTGCAGAGGCGTCAGGTCCAGTAGCGCGTTTAGTGCTGCTCCTGGAGTCGAACATAGTGCTCCTGTTGCTACAATGCATGCTGTACGTTGAAGACCGTCCAGCCGTACTATCGTTGTTTTTTGGTCGGTTTTGCTCGACCAAACGGCCGAGGCATAAGTTACCATTGGCCTCACGATTGCCGTGTAAAGCCATAGTGCGATGTGGGGCTTTAGACCCCATCTGGCACCTGCCATACGGTAGCTTGTCCATAAAGCTATTTTGGCTTTTTGGACAATGTTGTTTAGATGTGGGGTCCATGTGAGTTTTTGGTCTAAAGTGACCCCTAGATATTTTGTTTCGTTTGAAAAGGCTAGAGTTTTCCCGTTTAGCTTGGGACATGTGAGCTTTTCGAGATTTCTCTTCCTAGTAAAAGGTATTAGTACGGTTTTGTCCGCATTGATCGATAGATCATTTTCTTTACACCATTTGTAGATTGTGTTAAGAGCTACCTGCATTAGGTTTGATATGGTGTCGTGACAGGGGCCTTTGACAGTGACCACTATATCATCGGCATAACCCTGTGTGTCGAAGTCATGGTTTTTCATTAATGCAAGTAGTTGGTCCACTGCCAGTGTCCACAGAAGTGGGGAGAGTACCCCTCCTTGTGGACAACCTCTAGTGGTGTGAAATTCATGTTTTGTTGCATTGAGGGTCAAAGTTGCGACTCTGTTCGAGAGCATGCTTCGCACCCATTTGATGGTGGTGCTGTCTACACCTTTCTCTTCCATACCTTTAAGTATGGTGTCGGTGGGTGTGTTGTCGAAGGCACCTTCTACATCAAGAAAAGCACATAGAGCTGTTTGCCTATCCTCTAGGGTAGATTGCACCTTATCGACCAGATCGAGAAGGGCTGTCTCTGTTGATTTCCCTTTTTGATAGGCGTGCTGATTTGGACTAAGTGGGCGTTCGATCAAATATTTTGATCTGATGTGCTGGTCAACGATTCTTTCCATGGTCTTTAGTAGGAAAGAGGTGAGACTGATAGGTCTGAAGGATTTGGGCTGTGAGTAGTCCCTTTTCCCTGCCTTTGGTATGAATTGTACCTTGACCTTCGTCCACTGATCTGGTATCGTATTCCAGGCGTAACTCGCTCGGAATACTTTAGCCAGATGTGGTACGAGGATTTCATCACCCTGCTGTAACAGGGCTGGAAAGATGCCATCCTCTCCCGCTGATTTAAATGGTTTGAATTTACTAACAGCCCATTTAATCTGGTTGGGCCTAAAGATGTTGGTGGCTACGTTCCAGTCTGTATTGCGCGGCCTATGGGAATTTGCTCCCCTAAGGTTATCCGTGTATGTGTTGGAGGGGTACGACCCTGGGAAATGTGTATCCCTTAGGAGTTCGAGCGTTTCTAGCTCCGTGGTCGTAAAAGAGTTATCCGGTTTTTTCAGGAGACCTAGATATTTGGAAGGAGTCTTGGCGAGTATTTTGTGAATTCTAGCTCCTTTGTGTGTTAGGATTATTTGTTCACAGAACCGCCGCCAAGACGCGCGTTTGGCTTTTCTGATTTGTTTGTTATATTCAGTCAGCGCCCTAGTGTATTTAGTCCATTCTTGAGGTTGTGTTGTATGATTGAATATGCGTCGAGTGGTGGTCCTAAGCCGCTCCAGCTTTTTATTCCACCACGGGACGGTATTGTTTGTTTTTGTTTCTCTCAAGGGGCAGCTGAGTTCGTAGGCCTTTACGATACCTTTGGATAGTAATTCAGCTGCCTGATTGAGAGAGTCTGGATTTTTGATGCTTTTTGGGAATCCCTGTAGAAATTCATTGAGGTGGGTCCTATAATGATCCCATGAAGTATCTTTTGGGTTCCTTAGTAAGATGGCTATGGTTTCCTGAGAACCCTGTGCGTCAAATAAGATATGTTTGTGGTCTGACATAGAGTTTTCGCTACTGACGTGCCAATTGGCGAGATGTTTAAATATTTTTTCCGAAGCGAAGGTTATGTCTAATACTTCTTGTCTGGTTTTTGTGACAAAGGTGGGCTTATGTCCATTATTTAATAAGTAGAGACAGTTTGTAAATAGGAAATCACAAAGTAACTCACCCCTTCTGTTGATTCCTGTGCTGCCCCAGATGGTATGGTGGGCGTTGGCATCGCATCCCACTATAACTTCCAACTTGTTCCTTTTCGCATAAGCTAGGACTTTAGTCAGTTCTTCAGTGGGATCAGTATTCTCGCCGGGCAGGTAAGCTGAGCAAATTATGACTTTATGCCCTTTGAGAGTTATTGTTGCAGCAGCTAGGTCGTCACTGCAAAGTTCTAAAACAGGTAGAAAGTTAGTATTTTTATTGAACACAATACAGGCCCTAGGTTTATTGCCATTTTCATGTACAAGTATTTTTCCGGCTCTATTCAGGCCGCTTACCATGGACTCAGCATTTATCCATGGTTCTTGAATGAGGGCGATGTTTAGGCCATTTTCGCCGAAGATTTTTTCCACGACCGCTGAGGCCGCGATGGCGTGGTGGAGGTTGGCCTGCAGGAACTTTGCCCCCTTGGCGTTTGGTGGTGGGTTGTGGGGCGTGTTATTGGGGTTGTTGGCCCCGACGCCCTGAGCTACGTCCCCGAGAAGGGTTGCCCCTGCCCCGTGCTCGGTTTGATCCCCTAGTGGTCCCCCTAGTCGGGGGAAACCGCTTACCCGGTGCGGAGAAGTTGAAGATGGCCGGGATGGTGTTGGGCCTCGTGACTTGAAGTCCACTAGTGGACGGTATGGGATCGTTGATGGTGGAAGGGCGGGATGGGGGAGTTGGGAGAGGATGCGTGGAGGTAGAAGGTATTGCCCCGTGTGGTCCGCAAGAGACCCGTGGGGCGGGAGGGGGTGCAATTTGGGGGGGAGTCGGCGGTGCTGGGGAGACAGGAGCATTAGCTTCCTCGGGGGGGGGGGGGGGGCTCTCATGTTCGAGCCCTTCATCCTAAATTGGACCTTTTTGAAGCCGAGTCTGGCTTTATGGTCCATTTTTTTAAGGAACTCAACAGAAAGGTCGTCGATTGAAAATGAAGTTATGTAATAAACTTATTTTCATCTTATCTCTTGAAATTTATCTTATACATTTTACGTGGCTGTTTATTAAGTAATACTTGAACCTTAATTATTAGCAGGAGAAAAAAGTACAAGGTAAGATTAGTCTTTCTTAAGTTCGATTTGTGAGAGTTAAAGTTATTGTTTGCTATGTGTAATAAATATTCATGTTTCCCTTGTTTTTTCTTTTCGAAGCACGCTGGATAATATATGACTCTGGTTTACATTATGACCATAGACAATCCAGTTCAGAAACGTGTGGCTTTGGCCACTTTCAACTTTGCTAAGCCTGGATTTCATAAGAAAATTAACGTACGTTGAATTCTAAGTAAGTTGCTAACACATAAAAGTATTTTTCGCCACACTATATAAAATTCTCACGTTAAATTTAACGGACGTTTACTTTTTGATGCCATCTAGATTTTTGTTGCGATGCCACTTCAGGCGGCGGCCATATTTAACGATGATGAACCTTTCAATTTGCTTGATGCAACGATGATTTGTAAATTTTTGAACGTAGGCAATTTGTCACAGTTGACATTTGACAATGTAAATTGTCATTTTTACGCGCAGGCAGGGGAGGCGGGTTATGGGTTGAAAGCATTATTTACCATTAGCTAATTTTACGTATTAGATTTATGTCCAAAGTAGCACAATTTAGTATTAAGGAAACATGAGTGGAACATCGGACAATATCATAGTCAATTCCTGTGAACTAACGCCAATATATTTGATTCAAGAATCAGGCGTCACACAGGTAATTGTTATCTCTATTGTGCTTCATATTTTTTGTGAGCATTTGTAATGAAGTCATTTATATTTGCAGGCAACTTCGTATGTTTTAACACCGGCAAATCAAGTCGAACAAAAACCTGTGAGTAACCTCAAAAGATTTTATGAGAGCAGTGGTAATTTGGAGAAGAGCGTTCTTCTGAACAGTGCCGAATATAGTAAGCCTAAGATATTGAAAAAGATTGATGGAAGTCAAATAGGTAATAAGTTGAAGCTGGCCAGCTTTCTAGTGCCTAGGACAAGTGGATCGCTAGTTCACAGCATTGCTTCAACATCACAGAATAGCACCCCTATTGTTCAGAGTAGTCCTCCAATAGTACAAAACAATGCTATAATAGTTCAGAACGCTGCAGCTTTAGGTCAGAACAGTCCTTCAATAATCCAAACCAAGCCTGCGCAGCAAGTTAACAACAAAGTGTATAAGCCTGGGGTAGCAACTGTATCTGCACCGAGTTCTAATGTAGGTGTGACAAACACCATACCGAAAATTGACATAGTTCAGAACACTACAGCTGTAGGTCAGAACAGTCCTTCAATAATTCAGACCAAGCCTGTACAGCAAGTAAACAACAAAGTGTATAAGTCTGCGGTAGCAACTTTATCTGCGCCGAGTTCTAATGTAGGTGTGACAATAAACACCATACCGAAGATCGACATGGACCGGAAAATCGTGAAACTAAAGCCTTGTGATACAATATCAAGACACTTCCATGGGAGATCTGTACCAAAGGCTAAACCCAAAGAAGTGTAAGTGTTGCATGCCATTAAGTATCCCTTTTTAAAAACTGTTTTGTCTAAATGTCTTCTCCAAGATGTTTATTTCTGTGTCATTATCACTGTTTCCATGATATCTCAAATATCATGGAAGCTAACAACAATAAGTTCACCTAAAACTTTCTTATTTTTCCTAAATGGATTTATGACTTTTTTTAAATTACAGAATACTAGAGCAGCCCAAGTATACCTCAGTACAGTTACTAAAGTTGGGTGAGACATACCACAGGTAATCAAAATTAGTCATAGACTCAAATTGATAGATGAGCCATTTTGATTAGAGATGCGCAAAACATATCACTGAAGTGAAAAGAGCAATACATATCTTTATGTCACCGAGATATGTTTCACTCTTTTCGCTCATTTCGTTCATCTCGCTCAGTGTATCTATAAACTCCTAACAACTCTTAATCGCGACATCTGTAGGGATAACATGTCAATCAATCAACTATATCACACACACACACAGGTAAAAATGAGCGAATTGAGCGACTCACACAATGAATTCTTAACGTGAGCGCGTATGCATGAGACAGATTTATACGTTTGATTCGTAAGTGTGAAGAGTGCTCTCAAGCGTCTGTTCGGCTCAGAACGGGATGGACTGAAATGTCAACTGATATAGTGAGTTGTTTAGTTCTTCAGTGAGCGAGTGATATAAATGAAAAGATACAGTTCATTTGAATCTCTCATTCCTGATCTACACACCTCTAATTTTGATACCTTCTCAATTTTGGACTAGGATGATTCTGAGAGTGTTTTAACCATCGTCAGTCTGTGCTGCATTTTGTGAGATTTTCAGCAGATTTACATGGAATATTCGTATATTCTTGTAAAGAGGGATGGTATTGTTACAAGAAAATACCTAAAAATGCCATCTAAGGTAGTAGGAAAATGCACAAAATGTGGCAGTGGACTTACAGCGGTCGAAACGCTTGTATAAGTATTCAAGTGTATTCCACAATATTACACAGCTGAATTAAAATGAGTGGCATGTGCCTTATCAACTAAAGGCCATAATGACTAGACATAATCTGCTATAGGAAGTCCCGCGCCTCCACATTTCAAAATGCTTAAAGTATTTGTTATTATTTAAAAAACACCACCAACACTCTTAACACATAGTTGACGGCAGTCTCAGCACACACTTGCATTGAGAGTGTTGGTGGTGCTTTTAAAATAATTTGCAGCGTTTTGAATTGTGGAGGTGCGGGACTTCCTATAGTAGATTATCTCTACAACCTAACTAAGAAAAGTTGTACAGTCAAATAGCATAAAACACAAAAGGGCAAAGGAGGAGTAAGCCTGTCTGGAGGAGTAAAACTGACTGATCCTTAAACTCTAATTTTTTTAAATAAGCTATTTTTAATTTTCCAGTCTCAATGTGCTGAGTGACAACCAGGTGAAAATGGTGAACCAAGCTCTTAATATCATTAAAGACCCTGAAAAGATACCAGCCGAACCAGCATATGACCCTGTTACCAACACAAGGTTTATATATAAGTGAGTGCATAGACGTAAATAATATAGACCCGGTCTAACGTACACGTAATATGTCCCCACTTCCATGGTGTCCAATCCAAAGTTCTATCACCGAGCGTGCGTTACAATAAGCGTTTTTTAAAAAACTTTTTTCGAAACTGTTTCTCAGTATCTAAAAACTCGTCTCGTTGTTGGAAAAATGTGACCCAGCTTTAGTGTCACAATACAAGTTTAACTTTGGATTGGATACCAAGGAAGTGGGGACACATGACATGTATCTACGTTAGGCCGGGTCCATACGAAGTATTATTTATGTCTATGAGTGAGTGTGAGACATTGACAATGAAAGCAATCTAAGTATATCAAGTTATGCCACATCACTACATAGCATAACACAAAATCGCTGCCTGCTATCTGTCCCTATGTATGTTTAGATCTTTGAAACTACGCAACGGATTTTGATGCGGTTTGTTTAATAGATAGATTGAATCAAGAGGAAGGTTGAGTATATAATAGGGGAGACAACAACTTTTTTTTTCTTAGTCAATCAGGAAGATTATTGAAAAGTATTGGACACGTATTGTTTCTTTTTCAACGTAATCAAACTTATACAGACATATATTGAGTTGAAATGTCGCGTGACGTCACGGTTAGGTATGATTTACACCTAACGGTGACGTAGTTAGCCCCCACTCTCCAACTTTAATGCGTTTCAACACAGTCATTCTTTGTTAATTTGATAAAACAAAAAATACGAGTCTAATATTTTTTTATTACCTGACGGACTAATTAGAATTTCGATTTCTTCACCCTGTCGTCATCCCTATTTGTTATAGTTAACACTATTCCCACGGGAACGGTATAACCGAATTCCACGCGGGCAGAAGCTAGTTCATTAAGTTGCAATAAAATAAAACAAAAAGTTTGCCATTTCCAAAAGAGTAGAGGCGCTTGAGGTCCCGCGAGGTGCAATGTTGCCTATTAAGCACATTATGTTGCTAATTTAGCGTGTAGCTAAATTGGCAACACTGTTGTCTCCGAAACGTGAAATGTCATAGTGAAATTGACACTATTGTATGGAATGACAAGTTTGACACTGACAGGCAACACGTAAAAACAATGGTGCCAACAGACACCTGACATTGGCAAAGTGCCTTGTAGCAGACGCCATTTGAAACACGAAAAAAAATGGTGCCAACAGTGAGCAGAAATATGGTGGCCCTAATTGATACAACTTAGAAATTTATAAGCACAGCACAGCTCTGTTTTTAGAGAAGAGGATGACTGTCTGGTTTCTGTTGGGTAAATCACTCCTCTATTTTGAAAAATTTTAGAGATAATCTACTATAGAAAGTCCCGCCCCTCCCAGTGGCGGTCCCAGACAAAAATTTGGGAGGGGGTCACGAGTCCCATGATTGGTAAAATTGCCATTTTTTCTATGGGACGCGTCCGGTTTTAGAGGCGGTCATGACCCCCACGACCTTCCCCCCTCCTAAAACCGCCACTGGCCCCTCCATAATTCAAAACGCTACAATGTATTTGGAATGTATTTCACTCAACTCATGTTTGACGGCTGTCGCAGCACATCAGTGAGCCACACCTTCGGCCTCAGCGTCACTTTCCATCAGGTGAGATTGAGGCCAATCGCTGGTCAGTAGTAAATATAAAAAAAGCGTTTTGAATTGTCGAGGGGCGAGACTTCCTATAGTAGATTATCTCTAGCCAGGCCTGTCGTTTTTTTTATGTAGTTGACTGTTTATGGTAACTACTAAGCTAGGTCATCTGCCTTCCATTAATTTTATATGTTTACCTACTAACCTATTGTCATTAGTTCTAACTTTACGAACATGGTCTAAGAAAATCCGGGTGACGTGTCACCCTTACGTCAAAGTCGAGTTGCCACTTTATTGCAATAAAACAAAAATTAAGGAAAAATTTGCTGCTGTTATAATGCAAAATAAATTATTTGCGCATTACAATTGTCATTTACTTGTTTAAGCACACAAAATGGGGCAAGTTAAAAACAAATGAACGTAATAATTTAATGAAACCACACAGGATACATGGGGGTCAGGGATTATTTTAATAGACCACTTGCAACACACAGCGGTGCGAATGACGTTAGGGTGACATCCCACACTACTACAGAATACCGGACTGTCATACCTGGCGAAGTATATTATTGTACCATGATTACGAATAGTTACTAATTTTTACTTTTATGTACCCAGGATTGTATCGCCAAAAGACTTGAAGGTGGTTGGCAAGAATAAGGTCGTATTGAAGGAGAAACGAGGTGAACCGCGTAAGGAGCTGAAAAAAGTGGAGCTGGTACACATGGAAGAAGAAACCAGTGTGCCCTTGGGGGTAAATAGTCCTTTCCTAACTTTTTTTTATATCATTTAAAATCTCACTTTACGGCCAAGGGTGATGTAAATACTTTTTACATCACCCTTGGCCATAAAGTGGGATTTTCTGCCCGCTACGCGGAGAGAAAATCCCACTTCTTGGCCAAGGCAAGACGTAAAACTTTTGACAAACCACGGGCGGTAATTCGTAAAGCCCCAGATCGCATATTTATGGCCCTCACCTTCGGTTCGGGCCACAGAAACCTGCGATCTGGGACATTTACGAATTCACCACCCTAGGTCTGTAATGTACTATTATAGAACATAAAAAAAACACTAGTAAAGACAAAGAACAAAGAAGAAGGTTGACAACAGGCGGTCTTATCGCTTCTTTAACCCAAGCTTTTATTAATGGGATACAGAATAGCCACGGCATCAGCTTGTCTTACCGTCATTTCTTTCATCCGGAGATAGTGAGTGGATCATTGGCCGGCGTAGTGGTACACACACATTTACAAGTGTACAGACGTCGCACGCAAACATTGACACTTCATTCGAATTGTGTTCGAAATCATGCTTTTATAGGCCGTGTTCGCCGTGTGGTATTGAAATGAAATGAAAATGAAAATAGTTTATTGAGTTATCCAATACATTTAGCTCAGTAAAAGGTTGGGATCACTTAGTAAGTAAAGATATACCTGTGACAGGTGACCCCGCTCTTCCATTACAGTAGGTTTTACATTTTAATTAGATAACTATGTATTAATATTAATCATCGTAATTAAGTTTATCTTAATTAGAAGTACAATATTCTAAAGATATGTGTATACTATAATCTATTGTAATATAAATATTGTGTGTGTGTGTGTGTGTGTGTGTGTGTGTGTGTGCGTGCGTGTGTTTACATATAAGTGGTGTATGAGTATCTCGGCTTCTTCGTAGGTACAGGTTTACATAACTTAGAAGGCGCGTGGATTAAGCAAAAATAGACTCTGCGTCAACGCATTAAGTGCTTCACCGCGCGCCTTCTAAGTTGTGTCGTACTGTAATGCCTTTTAACCATTGGCTACTATATTGTGTATTTAAAGGTGGATAAGCCGTGGTGGCCTAATGGTTCGACCTACGCCCTCTCATGCAGAGGGTCGG
>OZ020273.1:13234692-13272298 GCA_963971205.1 Aethes cnicana | reverse complement strand
ATTAAGGCGAAGGGTGGGGTGAAAATAAATTTGTGTAAGTATCCTGATGAAATAATAGCAAGTGGTCATTAGAAAATTACTCATTTTGGTCATAAATATAATTAACAAGCGCTTTAAAGCGCTGTTACGTTCCTAAATGAAAGAGTTAAAAAAAACATACAAGTTTTATTCTGACTAGGCAGCATTTTACATTGCCAAATTTTTTACACATACTCTTATGCGATTCATATATGTGATGACAGGAATTTCGGAACGTATCGGCCCTGTAAATCGCTATTATGTGCAGAATAAGTACTTTTCTATTTACCACTTGCTATAATTCCATCAGGATAATTGCACGAAAATTAAGGAAATCAACCCGAATACCCTTCGCCTTAATGATTAGTTTTCATCATTTTATTGCTTGACCTTGTCATGTACCGAATTGATAAATGGCGGCTCCATAATCGTCACTACCGTCCCGAAGTTCACCCGGCCGTTCCCACAGGAGTTCGGCAGCCTGTACCAACTGCAGAAGCACCACGAGTCGCACCCGACGCACGCGGCGTCGCGGCTGCACTCGACGCTCTTCCACTGCCTCCTGGCCATCGTGGCCGCGAGCCCGGCCGAGGCGCGCGCGCGGCTCTTCGTGCAGCAGTTGGAGCAGTTCGTGCTGCGGCTGCGCGCGCTACTGCCGTGCCTGCTCGCCGGCCAGGAGCGCTGCGCCATAGGAGACGACGTCGGCAGGTGCGTGCGAGTTTCCCTCTCAATTATTTATGCTAAATTTTCATAGATAGATAGTGAGGAAGGTTTTAGTATTTGTTATGGTGTGAAGCTCAATTCCCCCGGGAACGCTATAACCGAATTCCATGCAGACGACTTCGTCCATAAAGAGTTCGTGAGGGAAGAGACTTCGTGGGCAGAAGCTAGTAAAAAATAAAACTCTTTTTAGGATTCCATTACCCGTTTGGTAATAGGCAATAAACAGGACCGTTATAATTTCGTCATTTCCATCTGTCTGTCTGTCTGTCCATCCGTATCACAGCCGTTTCTCTTGGAGACTATGGAAACTGCATGGCTGAAATTTAGGAAATAGGTGTTTTCCTATGAATAATATGGTTTTAAGAAATACTACGGCAGCATAGCGTGTAAATTGGTGTTAGCCATCGGGCAGTTATTGCATCGGATCTTACCACCAAGCCTACGCGTCCCCTCTTTCTAAGCTATTCGCACATAAGTAAACTTAGAGGTGCGAGCCAGAATCGAACCCCCGACCCTCTGCGGCTCTGCATGAGAGGCGGTAGGTCGAACCACTAGGCCACCACGGCTACTCCACTCCACCAACTCCACCAAAACGTCGTTATATTTTGCTGTTAGTCTCCCCGTCTTCCGATACTTTAATTCGAGCTGACCATTGAGCAGTCTTCCTGACGTGAAAGGAGAATTAATTTTAAATCGTGATTTACAGAATATTGGGTGTGACTCCTGGGAAATACAACTTGGATGTAGACGCACTGAACTGCGTGAAGGATAAGGACGGGTATTGCGCTCACAACCCGCCTCCCGCCGAGCCCACGCCGCCGCCCGCGGACCTCAGCAAACCCTCGCAACTCTGGCTGTCCAAACACAAAGAAGAAACTGCCAACGCAGAGGACAGCGACTGCGCGAGAATAAACACCGTTCACAAGTGGCCAACCATCAACCCGAAATTGTGGAGCGAAAAACAGAAATCACAAAAGAACCAAGCGAAAAAAATCAAAGTGCCGCCAAATAACAACGAATTGATCGATCTAGACAAAGAATTGACAATACTCAACACTAAAGAATGTCCAAATACGCAACATAAAATGGTTTCTCTGTTGATAGCTGAAAAAGAAAATGAAAACAAAAATACGCAAGAGCAAGTTAATTACGAGAATACAAATGACAAATCCAAGCCCCCACATATTCAGTTTCATAGCACGCACTTCGATATACGCTCGTCGCCAATAAAGCCTTCGTCAGCAGTGTTTCAAAAGTTCCAAATCAATCCAGACCAATTAGAAAAGCTAAATGTACAAGTAATGCGGCCCCTAACTTTAGATCAAAAACCCGATGAAATAATCCCTGAGATGACACAGCCACCTGAAGATTGTAATAAATTAGATAGTATATTCCAAGATGAAATAGAAATGACATGTAAAAATGTAATACACAATGAGTTAAGCTTTGACAGTAGTAAGAATTGGGATATATCTTCAGGGCCAAATGTAGAACATTCACACGAAAATTACTTAAAATCAAATGCAGTCATAGAACCATCTTTGATACATATAAAAGACGATGTAGGGGCCAGTGATCTCCCATACAGTGATAGCAATGCAGATATGCCCATCCTGAATGACAGCAATGATAGTAGGTTAACTTTATCTCAGAGCCAATCAGTATTGAACTTTTTAGAATCATTAGGAAATGAATGCTTGACCTACCCTGAGCCAGAAATCAGGAACACTTCAGTTGATTTCCAGTTAGATTTATTTTCATTTAATAATACTTAACATTTAGCAATAAGTATATGTAGGTTTATTTACATTAAGGACACATGACTGATAAATAAGTAATGTTTATTTACAATAAAGTAATCATAGTGAAATTGAATACAATGTTCAATTGTTTTATTTGTTTACATCCCTGCACTAAATGGATCCAATATGCAAGGCAAGGCTTCAATTTAGGCCTATTATCAATAATACATATTGGGATTTAGTCCACAGTGCTAAGGAATGGGAATAGTCCACTATACAAAAGCGGGTGCAAATTTTTTACCATTGTATTGGCCTAAATTCAGATATGGAATTCATGAGACTGAAAAATCAAGTACATTTACTCATAATTTATACATCCTGTTTTAGTAAAATGTTGTCTTATAGAATAAATGAAAAAATTGTCACTAAGAAATAATTCAAGCTTGTAACACAGGCCTCTCATTCTTGCCCTCTAAGTTCTGGTTTGTGAGAGCATATCCAGTGCCACCTCGCTGCAAGGGGATGATGTCTTTCTCTTTCAGTTTGTCTCCAGTGAGCGGGTGCAGCCAGTCCTTTTTGATGATCTTCTCCACACATTCCATGGTCACCACATCTCCAGTAGTCCTGGAATATTACATAGCCAGCTTAAAATACAAGTAGCTCATTCCTGCGACTTCATGCACACAGCAAATATGCATTCCTCCATAGTAAAAGTAAAGGGAAGCCCTATTTCCTTCCCCAGGACTCAAACTATCTCCATACAAAGTTTAGTAACAGACAGTTACTTTTCATTTATAATATTAGTATGAATAGAGATGGATCACTACCTTCTAAGTAGTGAGTCTTAAGTGGCAGTGGGCGGGGCACATTGCTCGCAGGACTGTTGGCCGATGGGGCCGGAAAGTTCTCGAGTGGCGCCCGCGAACCGGGAGACGAGCTGTCGGTAGGCCTCCAACAAGATGGAGCGACGACCTCGTGAAGGTCGCGGGAAACCGGTGGAAGCAAGTAGCACAGGACCGGTCTGAGTGGCGAGCCTTGGGGGAGGCCTATGTCCAGCAGTGGACGTCTTTTGGCTGAAATGATGATGATGACTACCTTCTAGCATTCGTATTCTGCATTAGATTTGTAATAATATTCAGTGATAATAGAATTTTCTAATCATAAATTGCAGGATCCCTCAAAGTTCAAAGTGTACATTTATGGTTATTTACCTGATCACTGCACATGGAATAGCATTGCTTAAAATGTCATGTGTTACTGGGCACATGTATCTGTTCTCTTTAGCAATAAGTGACTTTTTATCGTCCGTGTCCGGTACCAAGGTCCACTTCACTTCAATCAGATCTTTCATCTTCAAGGGTCGCCCGGTGATGGGACAGTACACAGTGGGATCGGGCTTTTCTACTTTTGAGATCTTAGCATCCGGCAACATAGCAGGCACCCAGAAACTAGGCAGTTGCTTATCTTTCCCATTAGCAAGATTTGACACTGAATTTGAAGTAGATGGTTCACCGCCGGAGTTCTTAGATATAGAGCTAGAAATATTCTTCTCTCTGTTCATGAATTTAATCAAGTTAGCTTCTTTTTCGGCCGCCGCTAGCTCATTTTTCTCGTTCTCCTCCTTTTTCAGCTGCTTCTCGTAGCGCTTCAATTTCCTTGTGTATTCTGTCTTTTTCGAAATCACGTACTCTAATATCGCTTCTTTGTCGAATAAGTAGCCTTCTTTCGTAACAACTGGGTTTCTGCACGGCTGCAAAGTGAGACTACAATCGTCGAAGTTTTTAACGGAGTCTTTGCCAACTCGTTCGTTCTGAGTGCCATACCCAGATGCGGCTGCGTCTTTTTTCTTCTCATGGTAAGTGTATACTGCTCCTGCCGTACAGTTCCTCGCGTGTCGAGTCATTACTTAAGGAAAATCAAATTTAAAAATAAACCCCACAAAATAACACATACATCCCACTTTTGAGTTTCGATTTGTTTTTAATACTTTGACGTTTGTACAGACAAGACAACAAAAGTGTTGACTTTGAGGTTACAGAGACATAATGGAAAACAATCGGTTCAAATGCTTAAATTGGAGCCACTGTAGCAGCAGGTCTCGAATGTAATGCACGTGATATTAGGCACGTAAGTGTGAATTGGCTATGGGTGAAAAATGAAAATGTGCTCGATATTTTTTTTATAGATAGGAATAACCTTCCGTATCAAGAGAAAAAAATCTCAGAATTTTCCGTGCCATAGATTCTGCGTAAAAAATAAAATTGGTTTTGCGTTATGACGATTGAAATAAAGGTGTTTCCTTGGTCCAAGTATGCAGCACTACTTCTTGAAAAAAAGTGTTGACACTATTTACATTATTGATTTTTTCAAGCTGCATAGTTGGACCATTTTTGATTAAGTGATGCGTTTGTGAAATATTAAGCTTTAAAGTGCTATTTTTTGTTAGAGTCACGTGTCCTGTCCCCCCCCCCCCTGCCAGCTAAATGGTGGTATTTGGATGGCTGTAAAAAATCACGGTTGTGGCATATATAACGTAGTTGAAAGGAAAACTATCACAGCTAAGTAGGCTGTACAAATTTCCGAGTCATCGTCGACCAACTTATGAAACGATTAAAAAACCAACGATTTTTCTCGAGCGGAAGGGGCGTCGGGCGGGCACGTCATACCGCAGGCTAGCTAAGATGCTAAATATGTCTTAGAAAGGTAGGTGTGGGCATCATCAACTTCGGAACCCTATACTTTGATCGTGGCCCGACACGCACTTGGCCGGTTTTTAAAAATTTCCACATAGTTACAAAATTTACATTTGCATTACATGTATAAAATATACATATAGGTACGTACTAAAATTACATTGAAGGGATGTATAGTCCCTAACTTAAACTTAAATCTAAGATCTTAGAGATGTATAGTCTCCTAGTCCTAGGCACCAGAAAAAAAAACATGGAGATGGCCTCCATTCATTGTCAAACAAATATAAATTCCATAGATGTCGATGTCGACAGTCTCAAAATGTCAATAATTTTTTTTTTTTTTTTTAATCAAGAAATATTTATAGAGGCTTAAGAATAAATAATGAAACCCATCATGTATAAAAGAGTTCATTAATAGATGTCAATAAGAACATGATGAGGTCTCTCGCTTAAAATGTTTGACTTAGTAATATATTTAAAGATAATAATTATTTTTAAACGTCCTTGCAACAACAAGTACAACAACAGACCGGGCCCCACAGACAGACTGATTGTATAGTATACCCATTAAATTTACTTGGCCCCTTCTTCTCACCCAGGCGCAGGCGAGGGGACACGAGCGCACCGCCCCACTCTCGCACTCACGTTTCCTCGTGTAGCCTCCTGAAGAGTGTGGATGTGGCTTAATAATCTTTATATGTAGTCGTGTCATCCCAGCATCTCCACCAAATCCGTATCTGTAGATGGTGGAAAAAACCAGATAGCATAATTTATAACAACAACTAGCTTTTGCCCGCGACTTCGTCCGCGTGGAATTCGGTTATAGCGTTCCCGCGTGCTGTAAGCGTTCTTCCGGGATAAAACACGTTGTTTAAACGGAACTTAATATGTAAGTAGCCGGTTTAGAAGATACATACAAACTTTCAACCCCCGTTTTACCCTCTAAAGGGGGGAATCTCTAAAAATACTTTACTAACGCTCACTTACGTCTTACGTTATAAAAGGAACCTCCCTGCCAAGTTGCATGTTTTTAAGCCTAGCGGTTAAGAAGTTTCATCATATAAACTTTCAACCCCCGTTTTACCCCTTTAAGGGGGGGGGGGAGGATTCCAAAGATCCTTTGTTATTGCTCACATAAATCATAAAAAAATCTTTTAGCCAAATTTGGGGCCGTTCAAGTATTACGTAAGCAGATTTCTTACCATTTTTTACCCCCCCGCCCCCCTTGTCATCAAAAGTAAGCAAAGCTCTTACCCCCTCCCCCTATGCTTACGTAAACATTTTTAGTTATACATTTTTTTTTATATTGTCATTTTAAAAATAGGAAAATCCATGGAAAGATTAGGTTAAACTGATACACATAGAGTAAGGGACAAAAATATTATAATCAGAAATAATATAATAATATAATATAATAGATGCATTTATTAGACAAGTGAATAGCGCGCGGTAATTTCCCTAATGCGCGGTAATTCCCCTAATCGGTTCTCAAAGCGAGTGACTGCCTAAACATGTGCATTATTTGCGGGAATCCCCGAAAATGCGTTTCGTTTTCACGCATAGACAATGTGAACCCTCACATTGTATATGCTTTGTCTGTGCCATTCGTGTAAAAAAGTAAATAACTAACGATGACGTAATCATCATCTAGACCCCCCTACCCCCCATGTCATCCAAAATAAGCAAAACAGAGACCCCACCACCCCCCCTTGGTGCTTACGTAATACTTGAACGGCCCCTTTCATGTTTCTAGGCCGAGCGGTTTAGAAGTTTCATACAAACCTTAAACCCCCTTAATACCCCTTCCGGGGGGGAATTTCCAAAAATCCTTCCTAAGTGCTCACTTTACGTCATAAAAGAAACCTTCCTGTCAAGTTTCATGTTTCTAGGCCAATTAATTTCGGTTGTACGTTGATCGATCAGTCAGTCAGTCATTCAGTCAGCCAGTCAGTTTCTTCTTTTATATATTTAGATTACGTCATAATCACATTTTATCCCGTTCCCGTGGGAATTTCGGGAAGTCCTTTCTTACTGCTCCCCTACGCTCCCCAAGGAACCAGCATGCCAAATTTCAGATCCTTATGATGTTCCCGCGACTTCGTACGCGCCTAAAAATTTAAATGTAAAAATCCCTTTTTTCCCCGTTCCCGTGGGAATATCGGGAAATCCTTTCATAGTGCTCCCCTACGCTCCCCAAGGAACCTGCATGCCAAATTTCATCTCTCTACGATGATCCCCGCGACTACGTACGCGCCTTAAAATGTAATAAACCCAGTTTTTCCCGTTCCCGTAGGAATTTCGGGAAGTCCTTTCTTAGTGCTCCCCTACGCTCCCCAAGGAACCTGCATGCCAAATTTCAGCTCTCTACAATGATCCCCGCGACTACGTACGCGCCTTAAAATGTAAAAAAACATTTTTCCCGTTCCCGTGGGAATTTCGGGAAGTCCTTTCTTAGTGCTCTCCTACGCTCCCCAAGGAACCTGCATGCCAAATTTCAGATCTCTACGATGTTTCCCGCAACTTCGTATGCGCAGAAATATTAAAATGTAAAATCTCGTTTTTTCCCGTTCCCGTGGGAATTTCGCAAAATCCTTTCTTAGCGGATGCCTACGTCATAACATCTACCTGCATGCCAAATTTCAGCCCGATCCGTCCAGTGGTTTGGGCTGTGCGTTGATAGATCACTATATCAGTCAGTCAGTCAGTCAGTCAGTCAGTCACCTTTGAGTTTTATATATTTAGATGACTTCACCATCACACAGTTTTCACTCGTGCGGACATATGTATACAGTACTTCTCATCATCTCATCAATTTGCCTGATTCAAGGATAGCAGGGTACCGACTGATACGAAACGCTGCGCAGTATACGTCTGGTAGTTTTTAATATACGCTTAAACACGCTTCACTAAAGCCTGACATTGACAGTTGGAGATCGAGTTGTCAGTGAGTTGTCACTTCACATGGTCAGGGTACCGCTGGAAGCGAAATGTTTTAACGGAATTTTCTTGATTTTTCCTCTAATTATTTCAATCGGCTCTGTACGCATGATTGGAATAAATAAACCGCTTTATTGCTTAAAAGAGATTATTTCTACACGGTCGATATACTATTAAAAAATGGACTTACTTTCAATGCTAGGACTTGTTATCTTTTACGGTGCTTTGGCTGCTGTAACCCTGTTAATTTTGGTAAGTACTGAAATTTATTTATCTTATTTGTTTGTGAATATGTGAAAAAAAGGAAAAAATCGCTTTGAAACAGTTTTCAAAGGTCAAAGTTTGGATGCCTCGTTGGCACTGTTTTTAGTGGTAACATTGTTTTTATCAGAACATTCAGAACAATTAACATAATATGTCAGTAAGTAAGATAGTTTTGTTGTAATCATTGCAGACTATTAGTCAATTTAAGAACCAACTTGGCTTTAATTTTTTTTTAAAGGCAAACATCTTTTTGTGACTGAACTCCTTAAGTAGAATATCAGGATACAGCCACTATCAGTTGCCAGTCTGTTTACTGATCTTAATTATAATAATTTCAGATTTCGATTGTAGTGTATGCAATCACTATTCCATATCCAGTGGTTGAGGTGTATAAGGAGGAAGAAAGTTATAATGATCCTGCTTCAGGAGCCAAGATGCCGTTTCCCAGTATTGAGGATCCGTCGGCCGTGGACCTGAGTGTTGTGGTGCCAGCATATAATGAGGAGGAAAGATGTAAGACTGACCATTTTTAACCTTTTCAACGCTTTCACATTTGAATAAAGTGAGACAGGCGCCAAGCATGTAAATGTAATATAACATATAAATCAATAAAAATATAACTAGAACAATTCACTATACATTTTATTCATTATCAAAGTACTGTACTCTTCTCTTCTTTTCTGACGTGTAAAAGTGCCCCTATGTGGCCAATTTGCTGAATAAATGATTGAATTTTGAATTGACTATGAGTGTCACCTGTGTTTTCTGTATAATAAGACTATACTACCTGTCTAACTGCAGTATGCAGATTAAGTTTTAAATGAATAAACCTGAAATAAATGGGTTCTTATATTTCCGTTTTTTTTAGTGCCTCCTATGCTAAATGAAGCTTTGGAGTATCTAGAAGACAAAGTAAAAGAGAATCCTGCATACAAATATGAAATTATTGTTGTTAGTGATGGCAGCAAAGACCAGACTGTTAAAGTAACAGAGTCCTACACCACCAAGTATGGAAGTGAAAAAGTGAGATGTCTTGAATTGGTAAAGAATAGAGGCAAAGGTGGTGCAGTTAGATTGGTGAGTTAACTATTAAACTAAATAAATGCAATTTTTTCTTCATGTGATGTAACCACAATAACCACATCTAAGAATGACTAATTCATCTTGTATAATATAACTACAAAGTTAATAACAAGAATAATGGTACTAGATGTACTAAATTCTCATATAATTATTGAGTAAAATTTTCAGGGAGTGCAACGGACTAGAGGAGAAAAAATACTGTTTGCAGATGCAGATGGTGCAACCAAGTTTGCAGATTACTCTAAACTTGATGCATCCTTGGAGCAGCTGGTGTCAGGAGCGATTAGCAACCGGTCAGCCATTGTTATCGGGTCCAGGGCACATCTGGAGAAAGAATCTCTTGCAAATAGAAGCATTTTTAGGTAAGTCAGTGAACTATGTACTATCTAGCTGTGTTTCTTAACCTGTATATGATATGAGTATATGTTTGGAATGGAACCCTGCAGTTATCTATGGGTCATTTAACAAAAATGAACAAAAATTTCACAAAAAGGTTACAAAATTCATTACTGTTTTTTATTAAAAGGGTCCTCTCCTAGGGGTCCATGGACTTGAAAAGGTTAAGAAAAGCTTTTTTATCAACTCTCAAACAACTGAAAATTTTAAAAAATGTGGTTAGAATCCATAATATAAAAAAAGCGTAAATATTTATTTATTATTCAGTTTAACTTTATTGCACATTAGTAGGCGAACTTAATACCATATAAGGCATTCTCTACCAGTTAAACCTTATATATAACTCTTCCATTACTGATTGTCTGACTGACAGCCAATGGACAGCCGAAGCTACTGGTTGTATAAAGCTGAAATTTGGCATGTAGTTTCCATGGGAGTCGAGGGACCTACGCAGGTTAAACCGCGGGAGTCGGCTAGTTAACCTTTTCAACGCTTTGTCAAATACAAAAGCCGTCACTCACACGCCGAGGGTGGCTGGCGTCTAAAGCTCATGAGGATTACGTATACGTATTCACCCTCCTTATGCGTTGTAATGCCATGACGCATATGTATATTGGTTGTTGGTGTTGGACCTGGGGTGCATCGCCGGCGTGAAAAAGGTTAATATTGGCTATTTTAAACCTATGTCGTTTTATTTTCTATTTTAAACCAAATTTTTTTTCTTACAGAAATATTTTGATGTATGGTTTCCATTTCCTGGTGTGGCTGTTCACTGTGAAAGGCATCCGGGACACGCAGTGTGGGTTCAAATTGTTCACGCGGCGCGCGGCTCGTGAGTGCTTTAGCAGCCTACACGTCAATCGGTGGTACGTACATTTAATTTATTTTAGGGCATCTTTGGAAAACTAGACCACATGCCACCTGATGGTAAGCCGGTGACTGTGGCCTTATTGGGATCAACAAACAATCACACAAAGAACGTTTTACAGTTTAGTTTTATTTAGCATATGCGTGTTAATAGGAGCGCCCTAGATCTTGCTCATCATCAAACGATAACCAGTATTTAGTACCGAAAAAATAGTTCTCTGTTAAAGTCTGGGCCCAATCATCCTGATACGCCCAGGGCTTGCGCATTGGTTGAAGACGGCCCTGCCAATAACCACAATTAGCTTACACAAGAAAGACCTATCCTGCTCCCCACCCATCAATACCATTCCTAGTTAGAAAACAAACATTGACTGCTAAATCCATTCAATTTGAAATTTACGCCTAATCTTCAAGAAAGTATTTGTATAAAGACGAAAAAAAAATAAAAAATCTATGGAGTGAACTCTCGTAAAAAGTACCTCTTAACTATCCATATCCATTCGTCACCTCTACCCTGCTGATGAGCTTTCGTTTGCAGGGCGTTTGACGTAGAGTTGCTGTACATAGCGCAGAGGCTAAACATTCCAATCCACGAGGTCCCCGTGAGATGGACCGAGATCGACGGCTCCAAGGTCACGCCAGTGCTGTCCTGGGTCCAAATGGGCTGCGACCTGGGCCTCATCTGGCTCAAATACAAGACGGGCGCTTGGAAGATCAGAACTGACAAATCGGATTAACTTCTGTTTAGGTATAGGTACTCAAACGAGTAGAATTTACTAGTGTTTCTTAGTCGTATAAGCGCAATTTATTTTATTAATAAATGTATTTAGTTAATGGTGATTTTATTTATTTATTTAATTTGTTTTAGATAGTAAATTGCTGATGCCTATAAATCAAATTCACACACTGAAAAAATTAGTCAAATAATTTACATTAAAGTCCGTGGTGGCCTAGTGGTTCGACCTCCGCCTCAGATGCAGACGGTCGGTGGTTCGATAAGTTCTAAGTTTACTTATGTGCAAAATGTAATGTGAATTTACCACTGAGCTTTTCGGTGAAGGAAAACATCGCGAGGAAACCTGCACACATCTGGAAGTAATTCAAGCTTGTGTGTGAAATCCCCGATCCGCACTGGGCCCACGTGGGGACTATAGTCCAAACCCTCTCGTGATGAGAGGAGGCCTGTGCCCAGTGGTAGAATATAGACTGTTGCATTGCATGTGCCCAGTGGTAGAATATAGACATGTTGTATTGGTGGTGTAATTTACATTCCCTATATCCTCTTATTTTTCTTCCACGAGCCTAGAATAACCAATTTTCCCATGCAGAAAGTTCAAATTCATAAGTGTTATAGTTCGGTTATTGCGTTCCCGCGGGAACTATGCGTTTTTCCGAGATAAAAAGTAGCCTGTCCTTTCCCGGGACCCCAAATATCTCCATGCCAAATTTCATCTCAATCGGTCCAGCAGTTGAAGCGTGAATAGGTAACAACTAACAGACAGACAGACAGAGCTACTTTCGCATTTATAATATTAATATGGATATGGATAATATGGAATATGGATGGATAGTAAGTAATTACCATCCGTCACTTTATAAACTGAACGCAGTTTAGGAAAAAGAAAGGGTCCAATCCAAAGCAATAAAATGACATACATTAGATTACAAATCTTTAAACATTTCGCCAGAGGATATATCCAAAACTTTGTGGATTGGATCCTTTTTAGGGTTCCGAAGTCCACAAGGAACCCTTATAGTTTCGCCATGTCCGTCCGTCCGTCTGTCCGCACTATTGCTCGGAGATGCTTAGTTCTAGAAAGCTGTAATTTGGCATGAATATACATATTAGTTACGCTGACAAAATGGTACAATCAAATTTTGAAATATATTTTTTTATAGGGTACCTCCCCTACTCGTAAAGTGGGGATGTAATTTTTTTTCTTGCTTACCCCATTTTGCGGCATATCGTTGAATAGGTCTTAAAAAAATATTGTGGTTTTGTTAAAACCATTTTTTGATTAAGTGATGAGTTTGTGAAATATTAAGCTTTAAAGTGCTGTTTTTTGTTAGAGCCACGTGTCCCCCCCCCCCTGCCAGCTAAATGGTGGTATTTGGATGGCTGAAAAAAAATCACGGTTGTGGCATATATAACGTAGTTGAAAGGAAAACTATCACAGCTAAATAGGCTGTACAAACATACGAGTCATAGTCGACCAACTTATGAAATGATTAAAAAACCAATGATTTTTCTCGAGCGGCAGGGGCGTCGGGCGGGCACATCATACCGCAGGCTAGCTAGATGCTAATAAGTCTTTGAAAGGTACTGTGGGCATCGTCAACTTCGGAACCCTATACTTTGCGCGTGGCCCGACACGCACTTGGCCGGTTTTTTCTAATCTGCGTCCGACTGCAGACGTGGCGCAAATCATTGATAGCTTTAAATTATAAATATAAGGGGGCATTTAAAAGGTCGAACTAAATTATAATGAACCTTATGATCTTCATATTTTATTGGAAATAGTAACATGGTGTACAAAGAATATACAAGTATTTCTAAAATAATAATAACATAAAAGTATTCTTTTCGGGTTTAACCCGTTTGACAGTCCCACTAATTAACTTAAACTACCTAATTAAAAAGGTTAAATTAACCCATGGAGTCCATAATATTTTTGTTACGTTAGGTCAAAATGAGTGAGATATTTTGCCCGGACTTACGATCTATCTAACGAAACTGTTAATGTTTATGCAAGTATACATTATTATTCATTTTAAATGAATAATAATGTATACTCATTTAGCTCTTTGAACGCCAGGCTAATATTTCAACTCTACGCGCATGATGAAAGTCTTTTGACGCAGTCTCTTGACGGCGTATACAGTCTGTGGCGGTCAAAAGATTTACCTTTTCAACGCTATGAAATTTACAAAAACCTCCTCTAACACGCCCCAGAGGGCGACTGACGTCAAAAGCGAATATGGATCTTATATATACGTATTTAACTCCCTTATCGGTTGTACGCCATGGCCCATGACATGTTAGGTCATACGTCGTAGGCTTAGACCCTGCGGCACGGATATATTCATCATTGGCGTTGAAAAGGTTAAAGACGACAGATGGACGTCAAAAATTTGGTAGAAAATTGTGACAGCTACATAAAACTAAAGGAAAATACCCTGGCGCACCAGCTAACTTCATACGGTTCTCGAAAATATGTATAATGCTCAGCTCTTACGTTGTTAACTGTGGTGTGGACAATTGAGCCCTTTCTTTCATCATCCATCCTACTTTAGTAGTGACTGACACTAAGTACAGGAGTGTTTTTGCAGTCACTCCAGTCGCCAATAGTAATTAAAGTGGACGCTTATGAAACAAATAACACAGTCTCTTTTTTGCAATGTTAAATTAAAATAAGTCGCTCGTAAATAAGTAAAAAAGGAAAATATATTTTTGTAATACCTACCAACACCGAACTTTGACAACATCGTAATACACGTATACATTAAACAACTAGAAAATTTGTAAAACATTTTCTTAAACAGAGATTCCAAAAACATTTTTCTTACAAACTTTCGCGATACACACTCATACACTACAAACGTCGAGATAAAATATAAATGGTTTTTTCACGCGATTATGTCCCGTTTGTAGTGTGTTTAACATTTTTGTTCTTCTTGAAAACATGGAAACAAACTGTATTTTTCTAAAGTTTTTAAAGCTCTCTTAATGTTGAGCGTTTCTTCCGTGCTAAGATTTTTATGTTGCTAGAAAAATTTGGCAAAGTGAGCTGAGTAAGAAGATTTTATTTAAAGGAACAACACGACTCAATTAATTAGGCGCGTGGCGTGGATTATATAATAAATTATTTATCGACGGCGTAAGAGCTTCGTCAAACACGCGCCATCTTAGATGAGTCTCGCTGCAGTCATCTATCTAAAAACTGATTATTAAAGTGCGACTATAAATGTCTAGAAATTAATGGTGCATTCTTATAGATACTAACTTTTCATATATTTATTATGTATTTTTATTAAAAATGAAGTTTAACCTTTTCATTTCCACACATAAATTTGAACTGTATTTATATGTTAGCGAAAAGGTTAAAAAAGTTTTTTACAATAAGATAGGTACGCTTTAGGAATAAATGCATGCAGTTTCCTCTTACAGCAAGGTGTGTGTATCTTAGAATACTGAAGTGTTCGCCTAAACCAAAAAAAATCTCATAAATGCCCACTGTACCATAAAATAAGAAACTATGTAGTTGCAGGTGGTTGTAGGATATATACAGGGACAAGCAAAACGTTGTAATGATATTTCACTTGCAGTAACAGCTATCGATCGAAAATCGAAAAGAAAACCTGAAAAACATGCTTAGAATCGATAGCTGACACTGTGGGTGAAATATCATTAGAACGCTTTGACTGACCCTATATATTTACATAATCTAATATACCCTTAGTTTTTCAAAAGTGTCGTAAAATAGATTTATACAGTTTCACTTCAATAGAAAGAGAAAACTATTAAATAGTTATTACTTTTAAAAGCTAAGAGACGATTTTTGGAAGCGCTAACAGAACGTTTTCCAAACCTGTGTCGCGCGAATCGACCCGGAAACTACGGCCAACACTGGACGGAAGAGAAAATCCACGGTTAGTTATTTCCCTTAACTTAGGGCGGATTTTTCAACCGTCAGATAAAATTTACTCTACGGATAGTTCATAAAATAGTATTAATCGCTACTGTAAAAATCAAACATCGCAAACGCGCATGTACGAGTATCTACGATTTATTGATATGTTTTAGTTTAGATCGATGGAGTCAGATTGAGAGATCAGATTGTGGTAGCACAATCTGATCTCTCGATGAGGTGGGGAGAATTCCATGGAATGAAACTTTTCAACCTATGTGGTAGGTGGGAGGAGGGCATTAATTTTGAGTTTTAATTTTAATTTTAACTTAATTTTTGGTCATTTTCCAAGACACGTAGCGATTACGTTCTCGAAGCTACAAAATTTGGTGTAAATAAGCTACTCATAAAAACCACAACATACAAAAAATCCTAGATACATGTGCGTTTGTGATGATCGATGTCGATAATTACTGCGCTAATTATACTTATCTGACGGTTGACAAAAGCCCCAAGATGCATCTTTTTTAATACTTTGTGATTTTCAAACGTTTACGCGACCACTACTTCACGTTTAGTTTATCTGAGACTAAAATGCATTCATTTGGGTGCACTAATATACTAATTGTTTGGACTTCACTATATCAACATTTGTCTGAGTTACGGAATTAGGTACTTACGTTTAAACTGGTTATAAATATTTATCCATTATCCATATGTAAGGTAATATCTATTGTAAATAGAAATGTTTAATGTGATTTATAATCACTAATCAGTCAGAGCACACTATGCAAATGGATGTCATCCATTTGGGAATTCAATAAAATTTATGTTAATTATCTGTATACATTTATAAACACATTTATTTTGTAGACCAGAACAAATGTTAATAGATCATCACAACAATAGCATGCAAGCTTACATAACAGATAGGTATACATTTACTCACATACTATTTTTAAATTTTAATTGAATAATATAAAAATAGAAAATGATAAATAAATTTTCATTTTCATAGCAAAAATGTTTTCTAAATAAGATTTATCAATAGACAACACAAAGCAAATTAGGTGAAATCTTTGCATGCTTTTTTTTCCTTACTAACTTAATAATAGTTTTCTATAACAGTAAATGATTGAACCATTATCACTTTATACATAACAACAAAATTTAATTAAGTTGCCCACTTTTGGGACATAAAACTTTCAGTACTCCAAGCAAATATAAAAGATTTTCGTGAGAAAATTTATTTCATATTTATACCTTTAGTCCGAACACCATTTTCAAGAATTGCTCATAGTGGATTGTAATAACTCCATCCTGGTCAGTGTCAAATTGGCGGAAAGCAGATGTTAAAGTCTGAAATAAAATTAAAAAAAGTTAAATACTCATAACATACCCATGAATGAAAAAGTAGGTATAATAAATGTAACAATTAATACTTACATATAAAGTAACACAGCATTGTATGAAATCATCAAACAATATTGTGCCTCGACCAAATCTGTCAAATTTCTGGACCATTGTGCCAACAACTTCATCTGACAATCTGTATCCAAATGCTGTGAGGGCATTTTTCAACTCCTGTCTATCAATGTTGCCAGAGTTGTCACGATCAAATGAGCGGAAACAGTTTTGCCAATCTGTCACATACTTCCACAGTGCCCCAAAGTCTTCAAATGATATAACTCCTCTATTTTGTTTGTCAAACATACCTATAACCAGATTACACAGATCAATATTATCTAATGCTCTTGTATGATGTGTAAAATGTAGGTACTTTAAAAAAAAGATAAATGAAGTGTACCAATCTCAATATTTACCAATCATAAGCCGCACAGTCTCTGGATTGAATGGATTCCATGTGCCGTTGGATAGAGCCTGCTGCAATTCATCTGCGGAAATGTAGCCACTCCTGTCTTTATCCACTCTGTGAAAATAAAAAAGTTTTTTTTTTAGTTTCCTAACTCTTTTTATAGCTACTAAGGTCAACCTTGAGGGTTTTTCCACTGCTTGTAAACTATCTGAGCATGATGAAATACATAGTAATTGTGAATGTGAATAATAAAAGTGAATCATAAATCTTCCACTTGAAATATTGTCACATAGTCATAGAAATATAATAAATATAAATATATTAAAAATATAACATGGTTCTATCATAGTCATAGAAACCATATGTACTGCAAATTTAGCAAAAATGTTAAGTTAATTTGTTGTGTACTGAAGATTTGTGTCTGTACCTACCTTTCACAATTTAACCTTTTGTATGCCATAGCATAAAAATAAGGTGAATTCGAGCCTCCTTGCTGTAAGATAAGTACATACTATCGAAAATCATGGAAATAAATATGGAAAGCATGACAGCATTTTGGGATGGATTGGGACATGGCATACAAAGGGTTAAACTAACTAGGGCTAGTAATTATTGAATAAATATAGATAATAATTCAAATATTATATATCAAATAACGAGGACACTTACCGCCTGAAGATATCCCACAAGAACTCTCTGCTAGGCATTGGAGATTGGAAAGACCTGTAAGAATTTTACAATTCATTAAAAAAAACAATTTCATTCATTTTTGTAACAATGTTTTATTAGACTTTATTATTGTAACAAATAAACCAACTCAAAGATAAGGTTTATAATCGACATACGAAAGAAACGACATGAAGTCTAGAAATAAGTACAGGAAAATATTTCAAATAATATTTGGTACGATCCGTAATACTTACATTGCAACGAATTAACGTATCACTAAGTGTACACGAATGAACTCAGTTTCCGATTCCACTAAAAATGGTTGATGAAAATGAACTTGTTTGCCTGATGAGGTCACGACTGTATCGTCATGCGTGTCAATGTCAACTCCAATACTGTCAAAATGTCAAAATTTAATTGTTTGAGATGCAAAAAGAAACGTCTGTCAAAATGTGTGTCTGTATTAAGGCTGAGCACAAACATTAGGTTTCTGAATGCAGTTTTCAGATTCAAAATTCCGAACGACCTCACCCGAACGCAGTGTTCAAAACAGAAAAAGAAAATTTTCCGTTCGTATGCGGTAGTTGAACCCAGCTTAAAAAAATACTATCAGCTCTATGGCTCTATCCCTGGACGGGACATGCTCTGCTCTGCTCTGCTCCGTCTGCGTTTAGTTATTTGCATGTTATTTGGAACTTTGGAACATCCAAATTAAATCGTAGAAAACCTCAGAAAATTTACTTTTTCCCTCCCTTTTCCTAATACCCACTTTTATTTAATTAGTAGCAAACTTATCGTCATAGCTTTGTTAATATATCCCAAGAGTAATAAGTACAAAAAAGAATGCCTCGCTCGAAACTGAAACTTAGTTTTTGTTTCGCGGGCTTGTGGTTGTTACGATGATTTGGTTATGCGTATGTATCGTGCTTCGATATTAAAATGGCGGATGTCTCAAGCAATGACCGCAAAATAAAGCTAACTAAAAACGGGAAAATTGTTAAAAGACGCTCCCGAAATCCAGAAGGTAAGGACAACATCCAAACATGTTAGATATTTACTAAGTTTAAAACGATATAAAGTTTTACTCACCTTGCGACCTGTTCGATGTGTGACTCTCAAAATGTTACATTTTTGTCTCTTATTACTTTCTTGACACGTAAGATAAAGAGATGAAAACAGTTTTTCGTCAAGTTTTATGCATACATTTGCTTATTTAAGCATGCTGTTTTTACATATGACAACCGCAGGTCGAGGCATAACATTCCCAAAGTCATTTGTTTTTAATTACAATCAAACAAATGACATGTTTAATTTTACCACTAATTTTTACAATTTCTTGACAGAACGTCTTCGTTTATTCGATATTTGATTAATTTACAGAATGGCACAAACAGAAACAAAAGCGACTAAGAATAGCTGGTCTAGAATACATAAATGCAAACGGGAAAATTGTTCCTCCCAAACAACCAGGGCCTGACTGTAACTGCCGTCGAAAGTGCTTTCAGAAAGTGCCGGAGGATGTGAGGCTGAAGACATTCCATGGTTTTTATTCCATGAAAACTCATGATGAACAAAATGCCTACCTGTTTGGCCTCATGAGACAGGTTGATGTTAAGCGCAAGAGAGTCAAATCCAGCAGCCGACGCACATGCACGTTTGAATACTTCATCCGTGTAAAGGGACGGGAATCCCAGGTCTGCCAAACAGCATTCAAAAACATTCATGCAATAACCGAAAGAAAAGTTAGAGTTCTTTGCAAGAAAATGGATGATGGAGTTATGTTTCCTAGCGACAACCGTGGGAAAAACAGTCACAGACGATCTGGAGAAATAAGGCTACCTTCTGGTGTGATTGATCAAATAAAAAATCATATTTATTCTATTGTCCACACTCATCGCCTCAAGGACTTTATTAGACTCGACAAAATTGCTGGATTAGAGATAAATATTTCTAAAATGTGGAAGGACTATATCAAAACTTACGACCCTGACAATATTACTGCTACAATGCCTAAATCTAAAAGGAGCTCTGAAGTGGCATTGACCAACGAGGCTCCATCTCACCCTCAACCAACCCCAGTTCCACAGGAAACATTTACTCCCCTAACATATCCTGGTAGTGGCCATCTTGTTAACATTGCTGAAAACTACTTCCAAAATCAATACCAGACAGCTGCTCTAGCAACTACAGGGACTCAGACAAATTTTTATCAAACACAAAATGGTGCTCAGAGTATGGGCATCCTTCTCCATTCTACGGCAGCTGCTAGGCCTGCTCAGCCGGCTACAGCTTACATAGTGCTGCAAACTAAGCCAGAACCTTCAGTGTCCCAAAATCCTGCTATAACATACACTCATAATAACGCTGAAATTGTTCATGAGTCTGAGGAAAGCGCAAAAGAAAAGAAAGTAAAAAAAGAAAGAAAGAGAGGACCACTGGTGAAGCAGTGGAGATACACCAACATATTCCATTATGAAATAAATGGTGCAGCACTCTCTGCAATTAAAACTAGATTGGGAATGTACTATGCAGAAAGTGATGCTGCAAGGAAAAAGGCTAAACAGGCGCGTCCCGCTGAGGGGACCTCTGCTCAAACCCCAGTGGAACAAATACGACCAACTCATACTGTTACAATTTTCACATAAGTATTTGCTTACTTGGCCCAGCTGGTTACTTTTTAGAAGAAAAATAATTAGCTTGATCGTAACATAACAGTATCAATTATAAAGATTTTATTGATTAGCAATTACATAATAATCAACAGTACTAGCATTAGTAACATGAATAATTGTTCACCTTAATATACTAAGTAGGTACTTTTAATTGGTTACATTGTGGTTATGTTACTTGGTGGTCAGCTGTCGCTTATTTACTTAAAAATGTATGCTGTAATGTAAGCTAATTGATCATAACTACATACATTGTAAGTGCTATGTTATAAATTTCATTTTACCTTTACCCTAGGCTTATGCATCTACAATCCAATACAATATAGATCATGATGTCTACAGTGCTTTTATTAATTATTCTACATCTCTGGAAAAAATCTTATGCAATTAAATATACTGATCTTATTTATAAATCATTGGTTTAATTACAATTATTTGTCACTTTACAATTGATCCCACGTCACACAAAAGCGGTCTAAGTGGCAAGCTTTGGGCTCCTTGGGGGAGGCTTACGTCTCGTACTCCGCGTATCCCGCTTACGATTTTCCAGTGTCAAACAAAATTTCTATCCAAATTAACCAATTCTTCAAATATGAAAGTGGTGTTTTTCACTGAAACAATATCCACCAACCACAACAGCCTGTTTACGACCCACTGCTGGGGGCTTCCTCTCATCAGGAGACGGTTTGGGCTTGGGCTATACTTTCCACGCGGGCCCAGTACACATTGGGGACTTCACACACATCCTTGAATTATTACTTCGCAGATTCGTGTAGACTTCCTCGCGATGTTTTCCTTCACCGAATAGCTCAGTGGTTAATTCTAATCGAATTTCGCGCATAAGTGAACTCAGAGGAGCAGAGTTCGAACCTGCGAGGTGGAGGTCGAACTTAAAAAAAAACCGGCCAAGAAGAGAGTTAAACTCGCGTGGAGAGGGTTCCGACCCTTGATTATTTTCAATGACGTCATTTTCAAACTTTTTCACAGGATAAGCTCTTTTATATGATAGATTGCAAATACCATGGACTTCTTTTATTTTCCTGTAATCTATGGGTCCAGTGGTTTCGGAGATAAGGAGGGCGGGGGGGATGAAAAATTTTCGCCTATTTTCTTAAATAACCATTATTGACCAAAAAAGAAATAAAAAAATATATTTGAGATCCTCTTAAGAAGGCACAGGCAACGCCTAGTGTGCCCCCAGACATATTGTAAAATATTTGTATCTTTTATGGAAATAAAGAATTTGTTGTATTTGTAAGTACTTTCATTTGATATGTCACACGATATAGTTTGAATAACTTCGTTAATATTTTTTCAAATTTAGCCCCCAAAAATAGGATCTATGTTTAAAATTCATTTATTTTTGGGTCATAAACACGTACACGTAACATATACGTATCAAATCTCAACTTAATCGGCCCATTAGTTTCGGAGAAAATCGACTGTGACAGACGGACGGACAGACACACGAGTGATCCTATAAGGGTTCCGTCGTGGCGCGCCTTGGGGGAGGCCTATGTCCAGCAGTGGACGTCTATAGTCCCATGATTGGTAAAATGGCCATTATTTCTATGGCTGCGTTCCGAAACGCGCTCAAAGCACCTTGCATCCCTTTTCCTCTTCAAAGTCGAGTCCTTAGAGGAAAAAGGGTGCTTGCACACCTTGGTGCTGTGAGTGCTCTAAGCACGATTCGGAACGCAGACTTGTTTTGGGGTGGGGGGGGGGGGGTCATGACTGTCAGTGTCAAGTTGTAATTCCATAGTGTCAATGCCACATTTAAAGTTTCGTAGACTTCGTGTTGCCAATGATATTGTTGTATATGATTAATATATAATTATGGCACAATCTGGCAACACTGCACCTCATAGGATTCGAGCGCCTCTATAGGCGAATTCACTTGCGGTGCGTATTTAATTACGGAAGGATTCCCTTTGGAAGGCGGCACGAGAAGGTAGGTATGAAAGGAGGATGTTTTGCTATAATTTGAAAAATAAAGATGGATTTTAAGGAATTTTATTGTACACTTAATTTACGCAGACAGGACGCAAACGCCGCCCACATCTTTGATTTTCTTCTCGGCTGTTTTTGAGAAGAACTTGGCTTTGACAATCACAGGCTGTTTGGGGAGTTTGCCTTTGCCTAACAGCTTATAGTAGCCCTGTAACAATAACAAAGATGCTCAAGTTAAAATGTGTAAGAACTAAGAAGCTTTCAACGTAACATTGGCAAAATATAGATGTAACAAAAAGGGCATGTAACTGTGACATTATAAAATTTTCAAAAATTATAAAGATACTTTTTTATCAATTTATAAGCTTTTTGTAATATACTTCCGCTAAGTTGTGTTACGCTATGAATTAGTAATTAGATTTTCGTTATCGTAACTCTGTCTGTCTTGTCTGTTACCTTTTCACGCTTCAACCACTGGTCTAATTGAGATGAAATTTGGCATGGAGATAGTAGGGATCCTGGGAATGGACATAGGCTACTTTTTATCCCGAAAAAACGCATAGTTCCCGCGGGAATTCCACGCTGGCGAAATCACAGGCAGAAGCTAGTGTATCAATAATTGCACAGCCTGAGAAAGACTTCAAGAAATATTTCACCATTTTCATTAATATCTCAAACTAATTGAATGAAAACAGGAATAATAATTGTTCTGTTGTTGACTTTAGTTCACATGACCATTCAATTATGAATTGCAACAATTATTACTGCAGCACGAAAATTTTTGCTATAGAAATAATATTGTTTGAAAACTTTCAATCACAATTTAATTAATTAATTTATTTTGAATAACCAACATTCACTTACAGTTAAATCTTATGAGAGTTAATTAACAAATAATTTAAAAAGCCTTCGCAGCATTTATAATCCGACCCGCGTCATTCAATAACAGAATTCTTTTTCATCCAGTAATATTGAGAAATTAATGAAAACACTGCCAACATTCGGAATAAACCCTCTTACTCTTAATAATGATAAGAGCGATACTTACAGCCTTAACAATGTTGATGACGGGGACCTTGCCATCAGTGGCATTGGCGTACTTGAGCCGAGACTGCTCCGAGACCAGGGTCCAAAGCTTGTCCAAGTTCAGCACGGGGCAGAATTCCTTGTTCCGCCTCAAATGGAAGTTCCTCATGCCCAACTGTAAGCAAGCAATGATTTATTTATTAGTAGGAAAAGCTTCCGTAGTTTTTTTTGGCTGTCTTGTTCTCAGCAATGGACTAGCAAGCGCTGTCACAGTGAGTGATAAACCAATTTAGTTTGAAACCACTTTATGTCAGAAACATCAATTCCTTGATGCAAGTACTTAAATACTGTTATAGATAAAAATTTAGGTTGAATAATTTCATAATCAACTTCAGCCGTCTATAAATGAATAGTAACTATTGTTGATGCACCAATTACAGATCGTAATTTTACGACTTATTAGTTACATGTCATGATCAAGTTTGTAGACTTAAGGTGAGTTGATTCAAACCGTCCATTAAAGTTAACATTAACACTAAATAATTTACTATGGGATAAAATCACGTTTCCATGGGCCATATTTAACGACCAGGAGTCCGTCAACTATGCATGAATCAACTTACCCTTAGTAATTGTGGTTATGTTAATGGGATGAAAATCCATATACCTTGCCAAAGTATCCAGGATGGTACTTGTCCATGTTAATTCTGTGATGATGTTCACCACCGGCGTTACCGCGACCCCCAGGGTGCTTGCGGTGCTTCCCTAGAAACCATTTCAGCATAATTACATGGACTTTGCGTGTTTTTTGTTCTTTTTATTTATTTTACTATTGGTATTTCGCACCGGTACATAGAACTGTAGAATACAAGTAAGACTTACCAATACGACCATGACCGTGGCTCACGTGTCCTCTCAACTTCCTAGTCTTCTTTTTGGAGGTGGCCTGCAGAATAGACGGGAGGTTATAGTAAACATCACAAACTACCAAAAGAATAAATAAGGTTCACAGCATCAATGTATTCACAATACACACACCAAACACTATTACAAATCATTATAAATGGTGAGATTTAATAGATAAACTCTGATAAATCAGTTAGAAATAAGAACCAACCATATTTTCGGCTTCAACGTCAAATTCACCAAGGCAAAAAGAAGGAACGGAACAATAGTTTTTTTTGACAGATGTCAAATAATGGTGTTGCCAGAATCATTTATTTGTGTTTCCACGCCATCCCACGCAAAGATAAAACATAGTCGTAAAGTAGTCATCACTTTCACAAAATATAATCGCTCGTGGTGTCGAATAAAAATAACAGAAGTGATTGATGATCGATATTTTCATGGATCATCAGAATGCACCAAGTCATTCCACTAGCTTTGCAATGTTGGTTAACTGAAATAAATTACATTTACTAGTAAACTTTCTCCAATTTACGTTCTATTTTGTTATCTGTGGTGTAATTGACATGACATGATAAATAATGACGTGATTCGTCGAGCGAGTGGTGGAGATTCATTGGATCTTATATTCTACTTGATCTAATTTTCATTGTGAATAATGAGGCGTAATATGAGAAGTTATTAATTAATTAACTACTTATCAAAAATAACAAAAACACTTCAGAGTTTGTGAAATTACTGTGACAAAGAATCAGCTGACGAACATAAACAAAGGGGAATGCCAATATTCTGTGAACTGTCGTAATATTTACAAATTTATTTTGTTATCTTATTCCGTATATAATTAATTATGGACGTCGACGGGTCCTCTATGACCAATCCTCAGAATGTTGGGGAGATAGATCAGAATTTACTTCTACAGTTTAGCTGTATGAATACGACGGATCGTGAAGAACTTATAGGTCAAATGCAAAGACTTCTAGGACCCAGTTTGACTCACAACACTGCGAGCTTTTTTCTGGATATGAGTAATTGGTAATTATTAAATATATGATTTCAATAAGAATTGATGCTAACTTTAACCATTCAGTTCTTGATTTGACATGTTTTTAATTAAATATATTTTTTTACACTTCAGGAACCTCCAAACGGCTATATGTTGTTATTTAGATTATACTCTACCCCAAAAACTTCCATCCATGTCACTAAAGGCAGCCCAAAGTCAGGAAGCAGCTGTCGGTCCTGGAGCATGGTAAGGCTTCATAGGTTGAGCTATTTTATATTGAACCAATAATAACACAATCCATTAATAATTAATTTGGATATTCTTTTTGTGATGAATGGTCCATTCTATGTATCTTTTTGAAAACCCTTCCCGATTTATGATGCTGTTAATGTTATCAAAGATCATGATGTCTGTATTGCCTTATTTCATTAATTTTGTAGATAGTTACTAGAATAATGTCATTGTTTTACCAAATGGATAATATGACTAATGCAATGTGTCACTCGGTAATGACCTTTTGTTTCAGTTTTGAACAGAATTGGAATATTGCCAATACAGGGGCTGAAAGCTGGCCTGGTAGCTGTAGATTGGTTCAGGCCGGAGGAGAGCCCCTAGGTGGTATACCAGTTTACGTACCCCCGCTGCCCCCGGGACATTCCACAACAGTAATGTTAAAATTAGTAGCTCCCAATAAGCCTGGCACTCATCGGGGATATTTTCATTTACTGACTGAGCGAGGAGACCAAATTGGAGGTAGGTAGTCCATAAGTACTAAAATAATAAGAATTTTCAAGCTGAAATACATTCTAAGCACTAGATTGATTTACAATGGCAAGGTTGACTTGACTGACTGAAGATCTGCCTTTTTTACACAAAGTTTTTTTAATGTGCAATAGAGTTTAAACTAATGATCTATTTTTTTCAAGTCTATTGAATGGCAAAGCAAAACCATACTACAGGAAAACTGAAAATGCATGCAATGTTTTTAATATTATTAGGTGTTTTCTTTCATTATTATAAGCATACAGGCCACCTAATGGTAAGAAGTAAATCCAACCCATAGACATAAGAAATTATAAGATTTCGAATGACTTGCCAAATGCCAACCCAAGAATTATCTTACCAGGAAATAGTAGAGTGTACATAATCCAACACTGACATGTCTAATATTGCAGATACATTGTGGGTAGAAATCACTGTGGAAACAGAGATGACAATGGCCTTAGTGGAACAACTGGCTGCCCTGCCCGTCCCAAGTAGTAGAGCGGAAGACACTGCTGTCAATCAGGTAAAGAGTCAAAAACTGTTCACATAACAATTACCTAAGTTTCAAGCACATTTATTTATTTCCGAGGTTAATCTCTGGCTCCTTGAAATCCTTGATTTATTAGCCATTTTAGGGGGATTAACCAAAAGATAAAAACCCTTTTCAACTCAAGTGTACAAAGTATTAAATGGATCAGCTTATTTATATTTTAATAAGTGTGTTACTTGTAGGTAAGCTGTTGTTATATACTTATATAGCTACTGCCTGCGACTGTCCGCGTGGAATTCGGTTATAGTGTTTCACTATAACAAATTATATACCTTCCTCATGAATCACTATCTATTAAAAAAACCGCATCAAAATCCGTTGCGTAGTTTTAAAGATCTAAGCATACATAGGGACAGACACCCGAAGGCGACTTTGTTTTATACTATGTTAGTGATGGCACACACTACCAGTTTGAACAGCTTTTATTTTTAAAATTCTGTTTTATCATTTCAGACGCCACAGGATGATCAAATGTGCTGATGGATGCAGAGTCACAAAGTTCATTATAGTTTACATCACAAAACATGAGTTAAGATTTTAAACTCCATATTCTTTTTATTTAATCAATTTTGTTCTTTTCCTTATTTTAGATCAATATTGCATTTTATAACTTTACATTAGTATCAGAATTTCATTTCATTAAAATCAGAAAAAAAGCAATTGTAAATTTGTTATTTATTAACATGTACAAACTGGTTATTTAGGGAATAAGCAATGTAAGTAAACATTGTACATTTATCCATTTGTTAAATAGCTATAAGATGACAAAAACTATGAATTTGTTAGATGATATTGAGAATTTTACAAAACATTGTGTTGGTAAGTATGTGATTAGCAACACTTATTTTTTATCCATAAAAATGCATTGCCATTACATTAAGCTACTTAAAATGGGGTATCATTTGTAGAAAAAAACATGTAATGAGTACAATTTGGAAACAATAAATTATTAGAAATTATTTATTGGTGAGTTCTATATTTACCTATCATTAAAATGCATGTTTTACACCATATCTTACAAAAATACTGATTATCTCATAAACATATTGATTAAGAGCACTGTTACACAGCCATTTCCATGTCAATCTTAGGATGTGGATTATATTCCTTTATAATGAAATCTTCATATTTAAAGTCATCAATGGAGGTAATCTTCCGAGCAAACTCCAACTTGGGAAAAGGCCTGGGTTGTCTCTCTAACTGGACCTTAAGTGGTTCAATATGGTTCAGATAAACATGGGTGTCACCTGTTGTGTGCACAAATTCTCCAGGCTGTAATGCAAGGCAGATGTTAAAAAAAATTGTTCACAGTATGACCATGCAAGTAGGTATAAATACAAATATATTAATAAGTCATCCAGATGGCTGTACACACAACCAAGTATAAAATTGAAGATTGATATCTGTAATTGACTTTTTGGGCAATTTATATAATAAAATATGAATTGCAAATAAAGATCACTTTTTATATGTTAGGATCAGACTGATATATCTTGTCCAAAGTATCTTGAAGGCTGTACCAAACCAATGTTATGGCAGCCAAACAAATACATACAATGGCATTTTCAACGGGTTATTCAGCATTTCAACCGCTATCACTCTCCTGGCCGCATTATTGTAAAATTTTCAGTTAAAAAATATATTTTAGGTTTGTAAAGAGTAACACCATTACTACAATTGACCATAAAAAATCTTCTTTAATCCACTGGGAAATGGACAATCATGCCACTAGGAGTGATAGCGGGTGAAACACTATCATCAAACATAATAAGATAATCACTGAATTTGTGCTATCATCTATACTATAATAAATCAAACATAATAAGACAGTTGCTGAATTTCAGGATTCAATGAATGGCCATGCCACATCAGGTGCATCAGACATGAATTTAGCCAGCTCTTCCTAAATGAGATTATACTAATGAGATTATAGATAAGACAAACCTCAAGTCCTGTAATGTGAGCTATCATATGGGTCAAGAAAGCATAGCTTGCAATATTGAATGGCACTCCAAGGCCCATATCGGCACTTCTTTGGTACAAAAGACATGACAATTTTCCTCTTGCTACATGGAACTGTGCCAAGCAATGACAGGGTGGTAGAGCCATTTTACCAAGATCTAATGGATTCCATGCGCACATTAGCATTCTCCTATCTGCTGGGTTTTTTCTGAAAAGTACATTTTATTATTATTACGTTATTTCAATGTAGACCTCATAAATAAAATTTAATTAAATTAATATCATACTTTATAGTGTCAATTATATTTTGAAGTTGATCAATCCCTTGTCCTGTGTAATCAGTTTTTGCATTCACATATTTGGCACCACTGTGGCGCCATTGGAAACCATACACAGGTCCTAGGTCACCTGCAAGATAGATATATCATATTTGGAAAATATACACTCATACAATTCTTTATTGGATAAAGCGCAGTGAACAAAGTGCTACCATGAGACCTGATCTTAGTCAGATGACTATACTAATTGCTTACAAGTTAAGTCTAGTATATCAATTATTTAAAATAGTGCATTCATACCTTCTTCTCTGTCAGTAAAGCCTAGGTTGTCTAGGAATGATCTAGAGCCGTTTGCATCCCATATATGAACCTTTTTAGCTGACAGAGCCTTAGCATCTGTAGACCCAGATATCATCCAGAGCAGTTCTTCTATTACTCCCCTGTAGAACACGCGCTTTGTGGTTAACAAAGGCAATGTGTTATCATTTAGAGAATAACGCTGCATTGCTCCAAATATTGACAGAGTGCCAACAGCAGTTCGGTCGATCTTTTTATCACCTGAAATGTAGCAACAGTTTTCCATCATTTTAGTAGTTAAACGAAACTGATATTATGATTACATACGGATCAGTATTATTTAATCAATGTCACACGGTATCATACTTTAGTTAGATACTTTAATTATTTAAACTTCTAACGAAATAAATACCTTTTTCAATTATCTGCTTCACAATCTTGAGATACTGATACTCATCGTGCTGCTCAGAAACACCATTGGTCTGCATGTTTGGTAGGTATTCAGTAAACACGAGTCACAATTTATTATGAATTATGATTTTTATAAATGTTTTTTAGGAGAAAACGGAATTAAATGCGTATAAGCGCAATTTACAGACAGGCTAAGGAAGGTTGTTCGATTCGCGCCAAAATCGTCCATTTGACATTGACACTACTTTTTTTTCTGTTCTGCGTTTTGTTCGTTCATTAAATTGAATGAAGCAGATACTCGTATATTTGTCACCATGGCAACGCATAAACATTTGTGTTTATTTGGACAATTTTAAAACTAAAAACCCATTTTATTTAAATAGAAAAATGGAATGCTAAAATTAGCACTTTAGTGGATCACTTTACACTTGATTATAAAGAGGTAAGTCTGTTATTATAAGTACTTGCTTGAGTTGCTTGTTATGGCTTGGGGTTCATTCCATATCATCTTACTGTAACGCGCTAAACTTGTCTATTTCTCTGTTTATTTATTTACTTATCTCAGAAACGGCTCTAACGATTTGGACGAAAGGAGTTTACGGGGGCGACAAATCGATCTAGTTTTAAGAAACTCGGTTTTAGCTATTTTCAGCCGATCAAAGCTCGGTCGCCCAGGTACTATCATAAATAAGTAGGTACAGCACGACACAAATTAGAAGGCGCGCGGTGAAGCACTTAAGTCGTTGCCGCAGAGTCTATTATTGCTTAATCCACGCGCCTTCTAAGTTGTGTAAACCTGTACCTACAGTAAACAATGCAGTTGACTCCATGTTACATTAAACTTAATTGTTAGAAAAATTGGTTGTCTGTAAAGTCGGTTTGCAGACAATAATTTTATACGTGATAACGTCACGTAACACTACAACGCTACTATTGCGTCATGTTTTTTCGTGGGCATAACCGGCGTTCATCAATTTATAAGTGGTTATCACGTCAAAAACCGCAAACATATGATGAGGCACTGATGAGGGCATGATTTACCGCGCAGAACTCAAAATGCCGGAGCGAGAGGCACCGTGTGTGGAGCTCGGCAGCGCTCCCCAATCGCCGAGCGTTGGTCCGTCGCCTTCTCCGTCAGAAATCTCAAGCGCCAGCTCTCTGGAACCACAAAACTTACGACCTACCCCGTTGTTTAGGTACCACAACCGTTCCATAAGTTCAATATTTTACCTATTTAGCAGCATCATGGCCACAAAGTACGGTCAAAAATGTTCAGTGAATCTACCAGCGCTTGCTTGCTCGTTGCTAAGAACAAGACGGCCAGACAAAATCTGCAGCATAGACATAAATAATACTTCGTATGGACCCGGCCTAACGTAGATACATGTCATATTTCCCCACTTCATTGGTGTCCAATCCAAAGTTAAACTTGTATCGTGACACTAAAGCTGGGTCACATTTTTCCAACAACGAGACGAGTTTTTAGATACTGAGAAACAGTTTCGAAAAAAGTTTTTTTAAAAACGCTTATTGTCACGCACGCTCGGTGACAGAACTTTGGATTGGACACCGCGGAAGTGGGGACATATTACGTGTACGTTAGACCGGGTCTATATTATTTACGTGTATGCTCTGCAGAAAGATAGAAAGCTTTTTTACCCGACTGCGATAAAAGGAGGGTAATGTTTTTCGAGTGTATGTATAATGCATGTATAACTGTATGTATGTTTATAGGGTAAGGTTGCGATTATTGGACCACTTAACTTTGGATGACCATAACAGCTGAAGTATTATAATAAGAGGAATAGTGAACAGTCATTTTGATAAGTCTTGTATAAAAGAACATTTGCGTCAATTTAGATTTTTTTTCATAAGCATAAATTAATAAAAAATAAAAAACCGGTTTCGCATCGGTTGCTTGGTCTGAACCACTGTTTCTTTGATTGGACCAGTTAGTTGCTATAGTTGGACTTCGGTAATTTTCTGTAGCGGTCCAATTAACGCACCCATTGGAATTCAAACAAATAAAATACAATTTAATAATTAATTCAGTGCTTTATTAACGAAGCGTGTATAACATATGAACAACGTTACAAAACTTAACAGTAATGTTAAAAACAAAACAACACAATCTTCTTACCTCAACAAATTCTGAGAAAAGTTTTTACAACTCCTAAAATTACGAAAACTAAGACTATAATAATAACTCTTCAATACAATTAAATAATTATAAATTTTCGGAATGCTCTCTTCGTGCCATGCGTAATATTCGCCACGTTTTTCCATGCTAAAAAATATACCAATTAAAACTTCAACTTTAAAAGTTTCTATGATTGGACCAGTCCAATTTAAGATCCTTCCTCCGGTCCAATGATGGCAATTTACTACCTAAACACAAAACAATTTTTAGAAAATAGAACAATATTTATAGAAGCACATAACTAGAAAATTGGTTGAGCAGATAAATGAAGTACGCAATTAATGAAAAACCTACATTCAACACCTCTAAAAACTGTACTTACATGGTATAGAGACTCGCAGAAATTTTACATAGGGAGCGTGCGAAACACTCCGACGTACGTGCTTCCCCAATGAAGGACGCGGGCGAACTGGCGGGAGCGGGGGGGGGGGGGGGGGTTGTACCGGTAGTCCGTTGTATTTCTTTGGCACGCTCTGCAGCCTAAACCGTTCAGATTTATGTGAACAAACAACAATGATCATAAATATCTGAACATGCACTCTTATCTAATGCCTTTACAATAAGAGAACGTGTTCACATATTTATGACCTTGTTTGCTTCCATATTTCTAATGGCGAGTGTAATTTACCAACGACTGTTCCAAATTTCATGACTTAGGCAATACGGAATTATTCGGACTTATTCTCGCTTACATTTCGATCGACACGTAAGTACATTGTAATTTTTAGTTTTCCACCCGTCGTTGAGACGATGGAAATGCATATGCCTATAACGATGTCTAGGTACTCACATATTTTTCTACGCTATTTGTTTTCTGATTTAGGGCTCTCGCCATGCCGCCCCCCGAACCCGAGCAGCCTTCCGGCCAGGAAGAGTTGGAGCGTCGTCTGCCTGGCTACCGGCGTATTGTGATACCCCGAGATTTAACTCTAATCGAATTGCTGGTAAATATAAACATTGTATAATAAGTACCTACGATAATTTCGCCTAAATCCTAAATAATTTTGGTATAAGGGCCTGCAGAAGCCAAGAAAAATTATGATGCGGCAAATGATTAAGAAATCCTTATGAAACCGTTAATGTGAAGCCTATTCCATGAAATAGACGTCAATGTAGGCAGTGGTCGACAAATCGCCAACGCTGACCTAACGCCTCTGCAAAAAGGGTTAAAACGCCTGAGCTTTTCGAAACGTGAAAACCCGCACGCATTTGTGAAGGATTTCAAATAGGTGTAGTACAACATCGGCACATATCGGCCTGTCCAACTGTCAGGCTTCAAGTTCCGTGTAGCTATAGTAGATGTCGTCTCGTGACGTAGGTAACAATCTTCGCAAGTCTACGACTAAGTGTGACTAAGTGCTAATTGTTGCTAATTTCTATAGGTACCTAAGGGTTACGGTCTTCGTGAAATGTATTGGTATGGTGTAAGCATTTTGAAATGAGATGTCAACATTATTTCATTTATATTTGCTTATTCTTCGCTGTTTGTTTGACAATAGGTCGACCGGAGTGGCTCAGTTGGTAGTGACGTGACTGTTCCGAAGATAGCGGGTTCGAATCCCGCTAGGGGTTAACTTTTCTTTGATGGGCACGCATATTTGTGTCATGAGTATACTATACTTACCACTTGAGTCATGTACAAGTTTTTTATTTAGTTTGGGGCTAGGACTTCAAAAATGCCAAGTCAAAAAAGTGCGGGACAATTGTGGCTAGTTTCTATTTCTTTCTTCGCTCCGTCTTTCCCCGCTAACCTGCCGCCAAATAGCAGTGCTCGCATGTTGTGTTCCGGTAGGAGGTTGGCACAGGGGCATTCCATCTTAGGCCTCATGGCAGGCAACGCATTCGAGATCTTATGGTTTCTTAATAGGGGATCAAAAGATTTCGGTGTCCATGGGCCGCAGTGACCACTTACCATACCATGGGCTGTGCGCTCGTTTGCTTATACCATCGACATAAAAAGTATCTACTTTACGTGGCTGGATTTTTCGCCCCGAAACTTTGGCCCTTTTTTTCACACGCGTGTTTTCGGCGGGACTAGAAACAATCGAGCGGCGCTAGCACGGACGAGGAGGTGCTGCGTATCCGCGAGGCGAAACTGCGCGTGGTCGCGGAGCACGTGGGGCTGCGGCGGCTGCACGTGCTCGCCCCGCGGCTCCGCTCGCTCGAGCTCGACGGCAGCGCCGTCTCCTCGCTGCGGGACCTCGGCATCGGGCTGGTACACCTAAAAGTACGTACAAAAAATAATTACAATTGCATAAGGTAATTCATTTCAAGTCAACCACTCAGACTGATCGAGATCGAAACGGATTCCAGCGGCTATATTCGAAGTTTTAAATTGGGATCTCTCTGTTCCCTATAGGATCGCTCATGCGTCGCGGCGTTGCAACCGAGCTTTAAGCAGCTAGATTTAAAGTTCAACTTGAGCGCCGTGACACGTGAACGATCCTATAGGGAACAGGGAGATCCATATAACTTCGAATATAGCCCCAGGCGAATAGCGTATGTTTTTACAGCTAAGCAGTAGGGGCTGTAGGCGCGGATTAAGCAATAAGTAATAGACTAATGCGTCAATGGCTTTCGCTAGATTCACGTCGTCGTTTCATTTGAAAGTTTTGTACCGAAAATGCGGTAGAATTTGTGTAAAATGTTATAGTCTTGCTTGACTCTTGTTCGACTCCTTGCAATGGGGACTATCGTTTCTTTGCTCACCAGTTGGCGCCACTGTTGACTGAGGTCCAGAGGTATAGCTGTCAAAGGCGACTTTATAAGATCGGCGCCGAAGCAAAGTCTTAAATCTTGAATCTCATTGATTTTATTAATTATAAATAACTATCATCATATCGAGTAGCTATGCCGCAATGTTCTGCAGTTCCGTTTGGTTCGGAAAAAAGTTTTTTTTTTCAAAGTATTAACATTCATCACCAAATAATCCATATTTGTGATAATTTCACGAAGGATATCACTTTTCAACAGGTAAATTAAGGAAACTATCATTTATGTCACGAAGCTCACCAAAACCAGTGAAAAGTGAATATTATTGGACCTCTCGCGACACTAGCGCCTCTAGTGGCAAATTCACACGCGATAGCCCCCATTACAATTACTCCTGCCGCTCTTAAATTCTGCCGCCCTAAAATCCACCTTATTTCATTAGTTATTCATTATTAACCCAGATTTTGAGCGTGAACCGTTGCGGTTTGACTTCTCTCGACGGAGTGTGGGGGCTCAGCGCACTGAGGGAGCTCCACGCTGCCAACAATAGGCTACAGGAGTTACACCCCCTGGCCGCACTTCAGAAATTACATACGCTAAATTTATCCCAGTAAGTATATTTATTTCTTACGAGCTTTTACCTGCGACTTAGTCTGCAGAGACTTTCGTACTAAACTTGCCCTCCAAATTAGACCAAAATGTATATCTACACGCTGTCATACTATCAAAAGTTAGTGCATTAAAAGCTATAAAAGCGTAAAGGTCCAATGATCACTCAGGTTGACAGATCGACTTAGCCTGCGACTCCGTGGCGCCATCTATACCGCCAAATCACGATAAAATAGAAAATAATTGCTTATAAATACTAAATATCACAATAAAAAGTAGCCTTTGTGTTATTCTAGATTACAAACTATCTGTTTGCCAAATTTCATACAAATTGGTTGGGCCGTTTAGCATGATTGAGTAACAAACATCCAAACAAACTTTCAGCTTTATTATATTAATTAGTAAAATGCCTTTATTCCCTTGTTTGAGTGCTTTCCTCACTGTACATGAATCCTTAGAGCGAATTTATTGCGGTACTTAGATTAATCTTCCAACTGCTTGAAACGGCCCGGTTGAAATTGAGGAAAGAAACAGTAAAATGTAATTATTTTACGTAATTATGAAGCAAGAATTGAAATCGATGTAAGTACTTACCTATATATAAAATTTGGTTTGGAAATAGTTTGAGACCCTGGGAATAACATGATACTTTTTATCCCGATATTTCAACGGGAAAGGGGGGTTTTCCACGGGTCCTACCAATTATACCTCTATAACTATAATTAATTAATTATCTATATGTATAGTATCATCGGGTACGTAAATTCTAAGTTTACGCGGGACGAAGTCGCGGGCAAACGGCAGTAATTTCATATTTCATCACACGTGTATAGTTCTTGAACAGTTGGTTTGATAGCTAAGTACAGGTTCCAGACAAAGATTTTGTTTTTGGGGGGGGGGGGAGGGGGTCATGTTAAGATTGCCCCCCCCCCCCTCCCCAATCTTAACATGGGGGGGGTCACGAGTCCCATGATTGGTAAAATGGCCATTTTTCTATGAGATGTGTCCGGTTGGCCCACGACCCGCCCACCCCTAGAACCGCCGCTGGCTAAGTATAGTAGCTTAGTCTCTGGGAGTGAGAAAAGTGCTATTGTTTGTGCAAATTCTCAAAAACAGTATGTAAACAAATAGCTGGACTCTGCAGTCTCGATAAAATATTCATCACTGCGATGGAACCGAAGCATAGCCCCAAATTTTGCTTCAAACTGTCACCATAGCAACCCGATCTCGGAGTCCGGTCGCCTGTGGACCCTGGGAGTGTGTGGCTCCCTGCGCACGCTGTCACTGCGCGGGAGCCCGATGGCCGACGCGGAGGACTACCGCGCCCGGGTGGCGTCAGCGCTGCCGATGCTGATGTATCTCGACGATACACCTTTAAACGGAGGGGAGGAAGGTATGAAGTTAATGGACTATCAGTTTCGGCAGTAGGCTATTTGAATTTTGCCTATTCCCCTCTTGATTCACCATGACTAATTAAAATTTAAGAGTAAATTAAATTGCTGTCACCTCAAGGCAAGTGCCAGGGCGTGGGCACTTGGGCAGCCACTAAACCAGTTACTTTTGTCCTCATCGCGAAATTCGAGACATTTTTTCTTCAAAATCTGTTTGCAGTGTGGGCAACTAGGTACCTACCTACCACATAGTTCCACATAGTACCAAGTAGTTCGGCAGACAATGATTGCAGTAGAATGACATATTTTGAATGAGATGCTTCCTGCAAACATCAGTGCAAGATTTATGAACTAAGTATAAAAACACTGCAGTTTTAAAAATCAATTTCAGCTCCCCCTTGCACTTATTTTAAACATAATGAATAAAAGGTTTTTTACTTTTTGTTGCCGACATTGTTTTGGACCTTATCCACTTTTTGGACCTTATTTCCCGTAATCTGCACGTAGGTAACTCTACAATTTGTGTTTAGAGAGTTCTCTGGAACCGGAGTTGAAACAGCTGAGCTCTGATTCGGAGAGCGAGTGCGAGGCGGACACAGCGGCCTCCTTCACCCCGGAGCCGGTGCCAGGGCCTTCGGGAGAGCTCGCTGATGTAAGCATTCCCCATCGATTCTACTACTAGACAGTCCATTTGCGTCCCACTGCTGGGCACAGGCCTCCTCTCACTATGAGAGGGTTTGCCGTTTGGGCAGGGTTTCCCCACGCGAGCCCATTGCGGATTGGGGACTTCACACACATCTTTCACACATCTTCACCGAAAAGCTCAGTGCTCAATCCAAATTGAATTTCGCACACAAGTAAATTTATAGGTGCGAGCCGAATCGAGCCCCCGACCCTTTGCATGAGAGGCGGTAGGTCGAACCACTAGGCCACCACGTCTTACACTGCCCCATCAATTCCCGCCAACATGGAACTAAACTTAGGCGGAAGGTGCCCCCTGGCCTATAGGTATGTCCTTCTTCGAGACTCCAACTGTTT
>OZ020273.1:12489927-12606939 GCA_963971205.1 Aethes cnicana | reverse complement strand
GACCGCGTGAGTGGAGTGTGTAGGTTCGGCGGAGTGGTGTCGGCGGTGCGCACGAGAACCGGGCGCAGCCGGCGGCGGCTGGCGGGCCCGGCGCCGGCGGCGGAGGAGCCGCCGGAGGCCCCGCGTCGCGGGCTCGGCGCCGTCCTCGTCCTCGCCTGCATCATCGTCTACCACAACTGCCTCTACTGTGGCTTCGTCTTCGACGACATCAATGCCATCAAGGAAAACAGAGATCTGAGACCCCAGACGCCTATTTCTAATATCTTCCTGAACGATTTCTGGGGAACTCCTATACACAAGGTTCGTACACGACTTAATAACATTCGGAACTCTAATAGCCTCAACGCTTACATTATTAATGACTGCTACCACCTGATGGATTACGCTTTGTGTAGATAGTTAATACATACTTACAAAGCTTCGAACCTTCCTGCTCCTAAATACAGTGAACGCTGACCTCAATTGACATTGTTCCGCTCCAACCAACCCTTACCAATAATCGTCAAGATTTGAATAAGTGTTGACTATTGAGGTAAGTGATGTTATAAAATTAAAGTTAAAAGATAAGAGAGTTTTTACTTACTTAATTTAATAACAATTATCAAAACAAAATTAACTCACTTCCGACTCTAATTAACTTTGTAAGTACCATAAGTATAACTTCAGCCAAAGAACTTTGATATGATGAATTGATGACTACAACATAAATACGATCACAAAAGGCCGGTGCTTTCCCCTATTTCAATTCTGCCTATTGCAAGAAGAATCGAATGAATGGGGCTTTCAATAACCCGATGACTATGTTTTGGTCGTTGAGGCGTGAGAAGTTTCAGGGAAATATATAGTTCACTTGGTCTATCTTCTATCTTCTTCTTCTATATATATATAACAAGAAACTGACAGACTGACTGACTGATCGATCAACGCAGAGCCGAAACTACTGGTCGTAGAGAGCTGAAATGTGGCATGCAGCATGCAGGTTCCTTAGGGAACGTAGGGGAGCACTACACTAAGAGAGGATTTTTTGAAATTCCCCCTTTAAGGGGGTAAAAAAGGGGGTTGAAAGTTTGTATGAAACTTCTAAATCGCTAAGCTTCAAATCATACAACTTGGCAGGGAGGCACCTTTTATAACGTAAGTGAGCGTTAATTAAGATTTTTTGGAAATTCCCCCCCCCCTATGCGGGTAAAACGGGGGTTGACAGTCTTCTAAACCGCTAGTGTACTTGGAAAGTGCCCCCTTGGATATGGGTAAAAAGGGGATTCAAAGATAACATTTCCAAAAATCCTTTATTACAAACGCAATTTCATCGAAAATGCTGCATAATCCCTTTAGGTGATAACAAAATAATGTGGAGGAGTTGTTCCCATATAAAAATGGTCTCACATAATGTGTTATTTGGAAAGCTATTTTAGAGGGATAAGTACAGTATTAATCTTCATCAATTGAAATAGGATAGTCACCTTAAGCATTTCATGCACTTTATGATTGCCGTTTACCTAGACCATGCAATTTAAATGAATATCTTTTAGGAGTTATCGAAAACGGAATACTAAGCTGACCCGCAGCGGCCTTGTGGTTGGCCATCCGTTTGCGATGCTATGCTATTACTACCAGAGCTTTTCAATACGATTTCATTATGAGATTTATGAGTGGCGCGCACAATCGAGTCCCGGGGCAGGAAACCGGTTACATATTAAGTTCGGTTTACACGTGTTCAGTGTTTATCCCGGAAGAACTCGTAGATCCCGCGGGAACGCTATAGCCAAATTCCACGCGGACGAAGTCGCGGGCAAAAAGCTAGTTTTTATCATATACTCGTAGGGGTGCCAGTGTGAAATTTTAATTTAGGAAACAGGTATCAATTTGGAAATCTAGTTTTATGATTGTTAGATCCAGCAATCAAATAGTTATTGATATATTTGTAACAATAGATATCTTATATAATTGTATATAAGTAGTTTACTATCCGTAGGTAGTACATAAAAACATACATAAGGCGTAGGTACCATTTTTTGTTTAATGTGAAATACAAATTATACAAAAGCTAATAATGTTCATTTAAATACAAATTTAAATAAAACAAGGTGTTTACAATTTAGGTACCAATACTTATAAAGCTGATAGTTTTCGCCTTATGAGTCATACGTAAGTGTAAAAGTATGTGCAGTGTCAGTTAAGAAAATTATAACTAAAATACCTACAACGTTTTCTTAATTTCTATTTAAAGATAATTGTGGTGATATGATGTAACATGTTGATACATAGGCGGTTAAGATTTCCAAGAATGTAATGCTAAGAGCATATCCTCCAATATTTTTAGATTATACTTACGTTCCAACGGAATAAAGCCACTGAAGACTTGTGAGAGGTAGGTACATGTATTTACCAACTGAGTTAAATTGAGTCTCTAAACAGAGAACATTTTAGTATGAGTGGGGAAGTTCGTGATGCCACTGTTGGAACCGGGATTAAGACGTCATTGAAGAAATCCCTGTACCAGACCTTATTGACATACCTTAACACGAGTAGTGACTGAATATGCTTAGTCTAGAAGAAAATATAAAAGATAAAGAGAATTCTCTTTATCTTTTATATTTTCTTCTAATTGATAAAGGTGAGTAGTTGTTACAACGATAAAAATCTTATTGGACATTGATATTCCTTAGAAGGACACCGACGACCTTCAATTACAATACATAGTAAGTACAAAGTCCCGAAATAAATATTCATAAAACTTCAGCCTAAAAATAAATGCACAAAACTCTAAAATAAATGACGTACCTATTTTAGAGTTTTCTCTCAATAAAACCTACTTGAATATAACTGCAGCATTCTTTCATTTCATTTCATTTTCTTATTAAATCGATAAATATCATTCATATTTTTCCTGTCAGTCGCATTTCAGCGTATCCTGTTCAAGAATTAGAGCCACAAAAAGATCAAAGAGCAAATAGCAAGTCCGCTGTTTGTAATAAATAAAACATGAAATTCTAAATCCCTCTTTTTAATTCGATGCATATTCTAAATCCTTCTTTTTAATTCGATATAAACTAACCAGTTGACAATTCACAATGTTGGGGTTTGGGGTGGACCCGAATTTAGAATAGAAATACTCGTACGTCGCTTTACATGTCGGCTTAGGAAAAGCTACAAAACTTGACGCTATACGAGTATAAAGATAGAGTTAGTAGAGCCTACTGAAAATTAAAACAGAAACACTTGTTAAATTTTAACTTAAAACTTGTTAACGTTATAATATGGCAAAGATTACCGTTCAACGTATAGGGTACTTTTAATCCCAAGGATTCCCAACCAAATATTCCTATGGCATACATATTATTTACTTTTCTATTTCTACCAAGAATCTATTTTTGAGTTTAAGTATGAAGATAGAGTTACTAGAACCAACTGAAAATTAAAACAGAAACACTTATTAAATGTTATCTTGAAACTTGTTAACGTTATAAAACGGCAGAGATCACCGTTCAACGTATAGGGTACTTTTAATCCCATGGATTCCCAACCAAATATTCCTATGGCATACATATTATTTGCTTTTCTATTTTTACCAAGAATCTATTTTTGAGTTTAAATAGTTCCTTTTTCCGGAGAACTGATCAAGATTTTCTTTTTCAATTATTACACCTAATTGCTAAGTAGCTTTAAATGATATGACCGTAAGGAGGATCATCATGAAAATGACTATGATGACGAAACGAGGCTTAAAATGATGACAGTCGAAATGCGATGATTCCAGTTTAATTTAAACCAAACCTCTTCTCAATCGATACGCTCTTGGCAGAACGTTCGTACGTAGCCGTCCTGTAGTAGCATTTTTGGTAGTTATTTTCCTTACTATTTCTCGCTATTTCGCTCTGTTGGTGGTCATTTTGGAGACATTAGTATGAAATTCGGTCTACGTTACTCCGAGCATCCTTCTCCAGCACCACATCTCCGGGGCATCAATGTTTTTTCTTCTCGAGCTCTCGCATCGTCCATGTCTCAGTGGCATTGAGGAATATGGCAAAAAGAAAAGTTCAAACTCGTCGGGTTTAAGTGGCGAAACCAAATATTCTGGGTTTAAAATGGAATCTGCGTTTACTAGAGAACAATTTCCATAGCGACGAGTTTAAAATACGTATTCACCAGTTTACCTTTCGCCTACAAAATGGCCGTTGGCGTTGGGTTTGCAGCTCGCATCCATCAACGTCAGGCGAACAAGTTTTTCCCTGCGTTTCAGCTGAAGCAGTATACACTTTTTGTTTGCTAACTTTTACTTGTTCCACTGACAGCGGAGGACAACTTTTTTCTTATCGTCTGCTAAGAAGCTGATACTTTTAACATATTTTGCGCAAAGTTTTCAAGCGCAATCAAGCTCCTTTGAGGCTTAAGCCAATAAAAGCGCAATTCGAACAAAGAAAATAACAATATCCTATGCATCTGAGCTCCCAATTTTTATGGTGTTTTATTCAAGCCAAACAGCTTATTAATTAGTAGTACCTGGGCGACCGAATTTTTTTAATACTTAGTTGAAAATTAGTTTTCCCGAAGATGACACCTAACTACATTTAGAACATTTCGTCCAAATCGGTACAGCCGTTACTACGATCTTTTGTATAATACAAGGTCAGCTCGTAAATGGCGTATAATGGAGACTCTTCAGATATAAGTAGGTGGTGAGTTTGTGACCACAATGAGTGGAGGTGGAGGAGGTTGTGAAGGAAACTCAGACAGTAACAGACGAACTGTCTTAATACTAAGGACGGTAAGTATACAGAAGGATAAGTTTACAATTACGTGCCTGTAGAAATATAAGTATATTACTCTTCTAAGTGAGCAGGAGATAAATACGGACAAAGAAGTTATTTGCACCGAAACTTTTATATATTTGTATACCAGCTTCTGTCCGCGACTTCGCCCGCGTGGAATTCGGTTATAGCGTTCCCGCGGGAATTGAGCATTAAACTATAACAAATTACATACGAGAACCTTCCTCTTGAATCACTCTATCTATAAAAAATAACCGCATCAAAATCCGTTGCGTAGTTTCAAAGATCTAAGCATACATAGGGACAGATAGTAAGCGAAACGACTTTGTTTTATACTATGTAGTGATATATTAGATATGTATATTCTAATCGAGGGAGGGAGGAGTGTCCTCTTTTCTTAGTAGTGATAACCTTGTTTCTCAAACGAAAATCAGAATTGCTATTAGTCAAACTGTGTGTTTCTCCTTTCTTGATTTACCCTTTCATTCAAATAAAAGCTTATGAACGTTTAAAAACCATAGAGGTATTGATTAACACTTCTCAGGCCTCATGCAAAATATATTTGCGTTCGCAGACAGACATCCGAATAAATTATTCAATAGGGAAGAAATATAAAGGCCGTTTTATATTTTATGTTGCCAAATAAGTACCTACTTACATGCAAGCACTCCGCTCGAGATTTGCTCGATTATTTTATACCAAGTCTGATTCATAAGCAGCTCACATCAGTGTTTTTGTTTTTGTCAAAATTGTTTCAATAATTTCAACACGTGTAAATGTTGTAGAGCGTATAGCCAATAGCAAAAAACGGAACCGTTATAATTTCGTCATGTCCGCCTCTCATGCAGAGGGTCACAATTAGCTTACCTCAAGAAGAAAAAAAAGTGGACAAAAGCGAGCCGGACTCGCTTATATGTATATATGAAGGGTTCCGTAGCTACCCTAAATTGTTCCATATCTCAAAAAATGCGCGACCGATTTTGTTCAAGACCATTTTCGTTTAAAGTTTTTGTTAATTTCTATATTTTCATTTTTTTTTCACTCCGTAATTCAAAAGTTATAAGGGAGGGGGGGGCATTTTTTACCACTTTAGAAGCGAACATCTCACAAAATATTGGAATACATATAAAAACTATTTTGGCGATTCCTCGACGCATTTGAATAATTCCAACGTTGTAACCAACACTGTTAATAATAGAACAAGTAAATAAGTACAAAGAGTTTGGGCGGTCGCGTGACCGGACTCTCACGTGAACTTCTAATTTTCACGACCTTTTCAAGAAATTCATTTGTTCACGAGTAATTTATGAGCGCTCGTGGACGTTACCGTTACACCCTCTATAAAGCAGTTAAAATTGTTTATTAACGTAATGAAAATAACTCATTCGAACGAAGTGATTAAAAGCATGGGTTATTGTTTGAAATGTGTTACACGGGTTTAGACTAAAACAAGCGAAAAAAAACTACTTATTAGCCAACTACTAAAATCTACATCTAAATATATAAAACTCAAAGGTGACTGACTGACATAGTGATCTGTCAACGCACAGCCCAAACCACTGGACGGATCGGGCTGAAATTTGGCATGCAGGTAGATGTTATAACGTAGGCATTCGCTAAGAAAGGATTTTGCAAAATTCCCACGGGAACGGGAAAAATCGTGATTTTACTTTTTAATATTTCTGCGCATACGAAGTTGCGGGGAAATTGTTGTATAAAGATACAACAATAAAAATAACGAAAATAAGATAAAAGGCGAAACGTACCCTATACCTCTCTAGGATAATAATAAAGAATCGATGAAAGCCTCTTATCAAAATTGGGTCAGTAAATTAGGCGCTATGGTGGTACATACACATAAACATACACAGAGTGCTAGAACCAACTTCAAATAACTCGATTTTTGCAAAAATATAAAACCCGACTGCAAACAAACTTTTGATTTCACTCATATTGTATATATATCTTTGTGATCTATTCATTCAGCCTTCATTTGGATACCACACTCGATAGGCTATGACAAAAAAAAATATTTTGGAAACGTTTAAAATGCCTCCTAACGTCAGCCATTTTGTTTTTTGCAACTTTGATATACCTTGTGTCACTTTCACGATTAAGACGAATCTAACGACACCTCGCAAGCTAAAATCTAAATAAAAAAATTAAAACCGCCTTCAAATTATGACAGACTGCTAAGTCGGTGTCAAGTGAACCGACCCAAAGAAATGATAATCATATAGTGAACTTGACATTGACATCGCAGTCTGTCGGAGTTTGAAGGCGGTTTTTATTTTTTTATTAAAAAATTGTTGGTGAATAAATATCTATTGTAAGCGAGGAATTACGTTGCGTTTAAATTGTTTGTGTTAGTTAACGTGTTACTGGAGCGCTGTCAATAAAGGGCTGCCGCTTCGACGCAGCAATTAAACCTTGCAAATATTTGGCTTCTGCATTCAAAGTGCACGGCTGTACAGCAAACTTCCATTGTCATTATGTTTGCCAGCTAATGGCTTCGATGTCCACTTTTATAAAATACTAGCTTCTGCCCGCGTACAATACAATACAATACAAATACACTTTATTGAACACCAAAAAACAATTAAACAAGTAAATACAATAAACAAAGAAGAAGGGTGACAACAGGCGGTCTTATCGCTAAAGAGCGACTATATACATACAGTTTTTTTCTAAAAATTGACATAGTAGGTACAAAGACATCGACATAGCATTAAATAATATTTATTTATCGGAAAGAGGAAAAACGTTTGTTAAATATGTACTGTGATTCGCTCGGGACAACCATTCGATAGGTAAAGTTGTATAAAATCCATCTGTCGGTTCCCTTGTCCCTCTTTGCTTTTATTGATGGATATTTTTAGAAAATCGAAAACATCATAAACGAATGCGGTGAAGCGAACGGTAACGTCTGTTGAGGACACACTGGTTTCTGATCATCCATACTAATATACCTATAATATTTCAATGCTAAAGTCTGTCTGTTACCTCATGATGCTTAAAGCGCTCTGACGCGACCAATTTAGACGAAATTTATTATGAAGAAGATAGTTCCCGACTTCCGAGGAAGAACATAAGCTACTTTTTAGCCCCGCAAACGTACTATTTGATCTTCCCGCGTGCTTAAAGTTATTAATTTCATCTATTTTAATGTGTTTAACAAGCGATATGAACACAGAGTATCCCAGGAAGTACGTTCGTGCGGGAAACTGAAACTGAAATCGCAGAAATCTGCACATTCATAGAGGTGCTTCAGGGGTCCCATAGTGCTCTGTAACTATACCTTACTAATAAATTTATATATGGAATATTTGGGATGCTTTGAGAAACTTCCTTTTGACAAAGGATCTTTTTTTTTTCGCTCTCCTATTAAAGTGGAACATGAGGTATTTCGGCGTAGGGCAGCCGACTAGAGAACCGGGTCAAGGGAAGGAACTTAGCATGAGGAGTTCCCATGGATAGTTCCAGAGTGATTAATATTAATGAAACAACAATAAGCCTTGTTTTTGTACGGTTCGAGGATTTATCGATAAACTTAGAGATCTTTTACTATCTAAAGTCCCGCGCCTTCATATTTCAAAACGCTTCAATGTATTTAAAAAGCACCTCAACACATGTGTGCGTGCTGAGACAGCCATCAACTATGCGTTGAGAGTGTTGGTGGTGGTTTTTAAATAAAATAAAAAAATTGAAGCGTTTTGAAACGTGAAGACGCGGGACTTTAGATAGTAGAAGATCTCTACTAAGATAGGCATCAAATGCTTTTTTTTACCTAGAAGCTATTGCAAAATTTCTACCGCAAGCTGTTAATAAAGAAATAAATAGTTAGTATGGAAGAGTTCTAGAAAAAGCACCTTTTGCATCAAAAGACAAATCGCGTAAAGGTGAGGCATGTGAAAGATTCTACTCCTTCCCGGCTGCGGTCATTTTTTTATTAAATGAAATATTTCCAGAAACATTTCACTTAAATACTTACATACCTATATTAGGTACATCTGACTTGTATAGCTACTATTTATGTAAACCAAGAATATTACCTATACGTCCACTAACACTTTTCGACCATAGTTTTTTTGCACCTTATAAATAAAATAGCTTTTACCCGCGACATCGTAATATGGCCATAAACGTTAACATCTATAATATTATTACCGTTCACTTGGGAATTTCGAGAAATTCTCTCTTGGTGCTTCCGTACAACACTTCCTATAGGAACCTGTCAAATTTCAGCTCTCTACGATCAATAGTTTGGGCTCTCAGTTAAGGTATCAGTCAGTCAATCGGTCACGGAAGAGAATTAGACACATTGATAAATATAGTGTATACTGTACATGCCTATTTATTTGACGTCACTCACATGGTCGAATAGACAATGTCGAAATTCCTCTTGAAAACGTTAAAGCATTTAGTGCTAACTATTTGCAACCATGTAGATTCCAGTTCAACACATCGGGGATTTCTCCCAGTAATTTGCAGTCGTCGCCAGAGTCGCCTTATCTTCGATATCCCGGGATGAGGCCCGGAACAAACAAACCGGGACATAAATCAACGTCAGTGCAAGTTTATCGCTTTCGAGCTCGCCTGGACGTAGACACGAGCCCGTGTAACTCCTAACCGAGAAAATTCACTTGCACATTTAACTAATACTTTGCAATGTTCACTGTTTAAATACTTATTGCAATAATTTGATTGATCTAATTTGAAAACTACAATTGTCACTCCTCCTAAAACGTCTAATGCCTCTTCCAGACACCAGCGACGCGCGCGCGGCGCGTTTAACGGCGCCGGCGCCTCAAACGACGTTCATTTAAGGGGGTTTACTCCGAAAGTTGGCAACGTCGCAAAAAGCTGTCAAATATTTCGCTGTTTTCATTAATTTCTGAATATTTCTGAATGAAAACATGAATTATCGCTCTATAGATGAATAAAACATTGAGTATATATTGCAAAAAATATCATTGGAACACGAAATTTTTAGGATTAGGGAAGTACTATCTTTTGAAAACTTTCCATCGCATTTTCCATGCATTTTAATGTAATCTTATCATTGGAATGCCTAACCAACAAATATAAAACGAGACGCGCTATTCAACCATAGAATGATAACTTCTTTTTAATTTAGTAATAGTGAGAAATTAATAAAATCAGCGATATATTTGACAGCTATATGCGACGTTGCCAACTTTCGGGATAAACCCTCTTAAGAGAGAAGAATAGTACTCGGCCGGTACGGTACTCGTCCATACAAAAATTACAAAATGAGAAAACGGTTCTCCACTACTAAATATTTTTCAATCTCCATGATTTTTTAGTATGTTATTGACACAATGGAATTTTCACAAGTTCCTTTTTTTTAATTTGCGAGAACTTTGAATCCATTGCAAATTAAAAAAAAGGAAAACCTATAAACCTTGTATTTCATTGTGTTAATAACATACTAAAAAATCATGGAGATTGGAAAATATTTAGAAGTGAAAAAATGTTTTCTCTTTTTGTAAGGACGCGTAGTAGGTATTCTTCCCTCTTAATATATAGTGAATTCGTGCGAGACAACGCCACTCCGTAAACACTACCATAAATATTGAGACACTATAGCTTCTGCCAGCGTGGAATTCGGTAATACCGTTCCCGCGGGAACTATGCGTTTTCGACCAGTTAAACTCTATCCCTAAGTACCAAAGTACCAAATTTTGTTGCAATCCGAGCAGTAGTTTTCGAGTTAAGTCCGGACATACATAAATACAGACAATTTCTCTAAAAATGTTATTTTTGTGTTCAGTATCGTTTATATGGTCGACATCGATATTGATCGTTTGATTAAGTCGTGGGGATTTAATTTTCAAGTTACAGACGCGAATTCTTCTACAGACTTATGCTGTTATAATACAAATACATTCACCTAGACGCGATATATCTTCTCAAAGACGTTATACCTCTATATATTTCCCAAAAATACCAATGATATAGAATATCTAAGTACCTGCTTAGATATTCTATATATATTCTATAGTAAGTACTCTTCTAGAAAATGCGGGAACCTAAAAACGAAAAGTTTGCAATTTCACATTCTGTTATGTCATTTTGAATAGTCCCAGCTCGCAATAATTCTGCGCGTTGTTAGAGCAGCATGTTGGGGCATTGTGCCGGAGTTCAATCAAGTCGCCATGTTGGCTCTCCCCGAGTACACAAGAGGACGCAGGTACCTACTTACTTATTGCTTCATCTATTCTACCCTCAGCAGTTTTATTGTACACTGTTTATTCAACCCATCGATTAAATATGGTCGGCCGTGTAAATAAACCCGACCCTATTTACAGAGAGTAAACTATTCACCCGACAAATGGCTTTTACAATAGCACCCAGTACTTTCATAAATAACCTATTGGTTGTTTTAGAGAAAAATTATATGAGGCAGAAGTTAGATGTACGGTTTACAGGGGAGTCGTGGATGATCGTACAAATTTTTGTTATGTCTTCTGCCCGCGACTTCGTCCGCATGGAATCCGGTTATAACATTCCCGCGGGAGCTATGGATTTTTCCAAGAAAAAAGTAGCAAAGGCTACATAAAGAAGTCGACTAGTGTTTTTGTACACACACAGCAAATTTTGTTTCAATCCGACCAGTAGTTTTCCAGTTAAATCTGGACATACATACATACAGTATTTTTTTTCTAAAAATCGTTTGGTTTATAATAATCCTCTCGACTTGATCATTTCTTTTAATTTTTAAGTTACAGACGCGTACCTTTCTACATAAATAAGTCTTATTAGTATACATGGTGGGTCAGAAAATATGGCAAATAATTAATCCACAGTATCGGCTATCGATTCTAAGTATATTGTATAGGTCTTTAATTTTTTTTGAGTTGTTAAAAAAAAATATTTTGTATAGGATTCAGGCGTCGCTCACAGAACCAATCCCATATACATTTTTTTTTTTACCAACTCGAAAAAAATTAAAGACCTATACAATATACTTAGAATCGATAGCCGATACTGTGGGTTAATTTTTTGCCATATTTTCTGACCCACCGTGTATATCTGATTGTTCAAATCATGTATAATCATGTACCTATAATAAAAGATAATACCGCAAAAACAATTCGCATTTCATTTCTCCGTAACGTCTTTAGTTCGTATACCGGTTTTAAACCTGATCCTCTTTCCTAAGTGGTATTCCATTACACCGCTTTCTTACGCTGAAATTCTAGCTCCTCGCCGCAGACCTGTTTTAAATCAACGAGACTTATTTTATTTCTACCTTTATTTCTATTTTCGTACCTGAATAATACCTACATACATAAAAGTTTTTTTGGCCAACACTATAATGAAGTAACTAAGGACTCTTCCGATATCAAAATCCATAGCTGTTTTATCTATAGGTACTACTATTTATTATTTATTTATTTATTGAGAACAAATACAATTAAATGAATAATAATTGACCCACAAAACTGGAGTACAGTTTGACTGCGGGATCAGGAATATTAATCAAGTATACATTAATATCTTCGCCATTGATTACTAGGCTATATAATAGTATTAATATTAGGATACGTTTTTATATAATATACTACTACTACAGCCTATTTGCGTCCCACTGCTGGGCACAGGCCTCTTCTTATTTTCTCTTTATCTATACAATACACAATAATTTATTTGGCTCGTGGTTCGATATTAAACTCAATTTATGGTTAAATTGTGTTCTTTGCCTTTATCTTCGTTTCCTAAGTGCATAATTCGGTTACTGCGACTAGGCGATACATTAACATGAAACAGGTCGCCAGTCGCCTCCAGTGTCCCGAGCTTTTGATAGTTAATTTATTTCTGTCTCGGACATATTTTACTCGTCACAACCCCTTATTCTGTGGAAATATAATTATGACGATGCGTTTTACATTGTGTCTTGTTTTTGGTGCTGTTTAGTAACTAACTTTATAACGTAAAAAAAAGACTGCATGCTACAGAACCGTCATTTACGAACTTTCTGATACCTTTGGTCTACCTTTATTTATGTTATTTCAGATCTTGGACGTATTTAAAAAATAGCATTGAAAATAACCGCGTCATAATACGCATGATGACAACATCAATAAATTGAAAATCTATTTGGTCCGTCGGTTAGAGACAGGGTATTGAAAAACAACGGAAAAGGACACGTACTTATTTCTTTTAAATAATCTTTGATGATTTATTGACAAAGATAAAACAGATCAAAAATCGGAAATGAGAGCTCGTGACGTATTGTGAATTTGAAAAACGTCATATACGGGTTGAATATTTTTTGATAACGCAACTGATGAACTAATTAGATTTTTTCAGTTATACATATATCTATAAAATAACATAAATGCGAAAGTAACTGTTTGTCTGTCTGTTACCTCTTCACGATTCTACTGGACCAATTTTGATGAAATTTGGTATGGAGATAGTTGGGAGTTCCGGGGAAGGACATAGGCTACTTTTTATCCCGAAAAAGCGCCTGCGGAAACGCGTTAACCGAATTTCATTCGCGGGCGAAATCTCTGGCGGAGGCTAGTCATATGTAATCCTTAGTCAAAATTCACTTACAAGTAAAGTATCACGCGATGAAACCCAAAACACGACGTTGAGTACATTTTTAGCCAATTGGAATAACGGTGTTTGCAGTAGGCAGGATATTACAGGCATGCCAATACAGACGGGGTAGATCGTAGTTCTTGGCTCGGTCACAATAAACCAGGCGAGGGCGCCAAGGCGCGGTGCCAAGCAAGTCCACCAGGCGAGCTCGACGTCGACTCCGTTCGTAGTACGACACCTACTCTAAATACAGGGCTTCTACAAACTACTGCAGGGTCGATTTCAGGCGTAACGTCAAAAGTTGGTTTGTGAAATAATTTCTATAATATTGCAAACACCGTAATAATTTGTACAAGAAATAATGATAATGATACTTCTTTATCTGTAACAATAATAAAGATAATGCGATTATGTTATATTGTTGAGTGAAATGCAAAAATAGTGTCTATTTTTCATTCGTGGTAATGGTCACATTCCTGACTATTCATAAATAAACGTAAATTAAAAAAAAAACACTTTGAGAAACTGCAGTCTTTTGTCTTTCGGTTACGCGAGAATAACAATAAAACCAACCGGCATCTATAAGTTTTAAGTCTCAAAACGAAAAATACGATTTCTTTAGGTTTCATTTCATAGACAGAAATGAACCATCATTAGTGTAGAGTATACAAAATGCACACAAACAAGTATTAACCTTCAAGTTAACGAAATCCCTTCCCCCGCGCGTCACAGAGGGGCCCCAGTAGCCCACGAACGTTTGGTGATGGCGGACGCGCGCGCTCGGATTATGGTGAGAAATTTATACTTTACTTGAATTTCTGTGCATTAGACAAAAAACCAATCATTCGTGTCCACAGTGGTATAGGAGTAAATATTTGAACTAGAGATTTAATTAAATATGCGATAATAAGGAAGAATGTGCGCGCATTATTTCGTGTCCTTGCGGCAGCTTCTGGAAAATTCCGTTACTATTTAAATTTAACATTTTGTTCAAAACTTCATTCGTGTCGCTTCATTCGTGTCGATTTTCAAGTAACACTAATGAAATACAATTGCACACGAATGAAAAATATTCTTTTTCGAGTGTAACGAAATTGTACTTTAAAACTTTTGACGTGATTGTTTTAGTATATTTGTATTTTTCATAAAATAAACAATTTAACTCACATATCCCGAATTCTGTATATTATATTGTAATTATATATTGTTAATTAAGGGTTATTATCCGTAATTTATTAATAACACGTAGGTACTAATATATCAGCGTTCTGTGAAGAATTTCCGTTTCTGCTTGGCCAGAAAACATTACAGGCGGTAGGAGAACCGGGTAGCCAGACATACAAAATCATTTGTGGCCGCTCGGTTTTCCTTTCGCCTGTAATATTTCCCTAAGTATTCTCTAAGTAAAGTTAAATGATTCTCGTGAAATTTTGTAAACAGATTCGGTAAGTGGTATTTATTAAATTCTTTAATAGCTTTCAAAATTTTTCTGTTTGTAGGTTTAAAAATGGCGAAACAAAAAAGTAATAAAAGTGAAAAAGAGTTAGAAAGAAGGCGAGTTGCAAGAAGAGAAAAATATAAACAAATAAGAAATGACCCCGAAAAGTATGCCCTTGAAAAAGCAAAAAAAAAAGAGGCTTATCTAAAACGAAAACAAGAAAAAAAAATCAAAAGTATCGATGAAATGTCTCCAAGGGAACAGAGATTACAAAGAAAGCTATGGCGAGAAAATTCTAAAAGATATTTAGAGAAGAAAGCGAAAGAACGGAAAATTCAAGAAATAACAGTTACACAAGCAGTGAAATTTGGTGAAGAAGTAGACGGTGATCGCGAAGCTTCTGATCCTTTGAGTGCAATTAACAAAAACCAAAAAAAGAAGGAAGAAAATATGAAACAAAAATGGCGGAAGAAAATAAAGGCATTAAGGTACACACACACCAAAGAAAAAAAAGAAATGATGTTTATTATTAAAAAATACCAAAATAGATGCAGAATATTAATAAGAAAAATAAACAAAATGAAAGAAAAGCAAAACGATCAAGTCGAAACAGGCTGTGAAGAACAAAACTCCGTTGTATCACCTTTTGAAACTGATGCATCGAACGGTACAGACAATACTAAAGAAACCTCAGTTCAGTCAAAAACAACTGGTAAAATGAAAGGTAAAACTAAGTTGGATCTTCGTAAGAAATGCTTACGTGACATATTTGAGAAAAAAATTAAACAGGGTAGTGACAGCGTCCAAGACTTAATTAAAAAATTTTACGAAGATGATATAAACAGTCGTATTGGCGCAGGAAAAAAACAATACGTAAAAAAATATGGAATCCAGAAACAGCGCCGTTATTTGCTGGATTCCGTTAAGAACTTGCACAAAAAATTTCGAGATGAGAACCCTAATGTGATCATAAGTTACGTAACGTTTTCAAGACTACGTCCGTTTTGGGTATACTTGCCCCGAGATGACAGGGATACATGTGCGTGTACAAAACATACAAACACAGATCTGATGATTTTGGCTTTAAAGAAAAACAAAATAACTGAACTGAAAAATACACAGGATATGTTAGATGTTCTTTGTTGCAATAAATATAGCATAAAGTGTGTTGCTAGAAATTGTGAATGCTGCAAAAATAAAGTCATACCATACACAGAATTTAATAACCAGGAGGAAATTGTGTATCACGAATGGTGCAGAGATAAAAAGAAAGTGGGCTCTAAGGAAATAAACATAGTGAAAAAATTTGCAAGAAAAATAAAACCTAAAGATCTAATAAATAAACTAGAGCAGTCTCTGCCACAACTTTTCAGTCACACTGTGAACATCCTCAATCAATACCAAGCTATTACACAGTTAAAGGAATCCCTGAACGATACCGAAACAATATTACACATGGACTTTTCGGAAAATTACTCTTACAAATTTGGCGAAGAAGTGCAAAGCTTGCACTTTGGAGGCAGTCGAGGACAAGTGTCACTTCATACTGTGGTGGCTTATTGCAAGGAAGAAAGAGAAACTGTTCCTTATTCTCTATGCACGGTCAGCGAATGTACACGCCACGATGCACCAGCGGTTTGGGCGCATCTACAGAGAGCGTTAGAATTTGTGTTTGAAAAATGTCCGAATATTACCACCGTACACATTTTAACCGATAGCCCAACCAGTCAATATAGAAATAAACAGATATTTTACGTAATATCGCAGCTCTGCAATGACTTCCCATCTTTAAAATCAGTGACTTGGAACTACCAAGAGGCCGGACATGGAAAAGGCGCTCCTGATGGCATTGGTGCCGTGGTAAAGAGAACTGCCGATTATCAGGTCAAATGTGGACGCGACGTTGGAGATTTTTCAACATTCACAGAAGTTGTCAAAGCAAATGTCAAAAATATTGAGATAAGAGTAGTTGAAGAACATGAGATTATAGAGAAAGAAATTCTTCTTCCCAAAGACATATCTCCCTTTAAGGGTACAATGTCGGTACATCAAGTCATCTGGAATTCTGAATCTGAATTTCTTGAGTTCAGAAAACTCAGCTGTTTCCTGTGCGTTAAGAAAACTTGTTCTCATGATGACAAATGTATGCAATTGCATAAAATCTATAAGACCGCTACCTTACCAGTTGTTGAAAACGTTACAATTGTACCAGAGAAACGAATCAAAGTGTTGAGTGATATTTCCATTCAGTACACCAACCCGCAAAATCGTGTAATACCCTCAAGTTCAGGAACACATATAACAGACAAAATCAGTCAATCTGTAACAACTCTAGCAAGAGTAAAAGGAGACTGGACAAATCAGACTTTCCTATATAACAAGCAAAAGGTTTCTGCACATGAACAAGAATTCTTCAAATTTATTAATAAAAGTGATAATACCGATACCACGAGCAAAAATAAAAAGAAAAAACAAATAGGTAAAAGAAAGAGGAAGTAATTAAAACAGAAGTATGGGATGTGAGAGTGCTGTTACTGATTATTAAAGAGTTCATGAATAAATCTAGTAAAAGAGGTATAGCTAGAAATAATAAATAATTAAAATAAGAGAATAATAACTACAAATGACTGATTAATATAAGAAAAAAAACAATAATAACTGATTAAGATAAGAGAATAATAAGCAAAAACGACTGATTAAGATAAGAAAAATATAGACAGAATTACAATAAGGTGTCAAATAAAGAGTCATAGACTAAAATTGATTAAGACTGATTACTAAGTAACTGAATAAACCAAAAAATTAGAAAAGGGTGTTACTGCAATATATACAAATAATTAAAATCCAGAGAAAATATATGTGTAAAGAAATTTGTAAAATTAAAAAAAAAAGTTGATGATCAAAAACTAATTGTAGACTGAGGATGATGTAGACTGATTATTTACCAGAAAGAAGTAAAAAGAAGAACCGAGACCCGAAAAACCAAGAAGTGAAAAAAGATTACACACAAAATTACACAAATAGTTAATTACTACAGAGAATATGTTGTTTAGAAACTAGTGACTAATTAAAAGAAAAAATATTAATCAAAATGTTGTTTCTATTTTTATACATTCCTTTCCTAATAACTATTATAACACTAGCATTGCTTTGCATTAGCTTTACTACTTACTTTTAAGAAACCACCTTCTAGAGAAACATATGCGGAACTGAAGGATTACAAATATCTAATAAGTTCATCATTAGTGTCACCTACACTTCATTCGTAATCAAACGAATTTCATTAGTGTAGCAATAAACTCATTCGTGTCACACAAATTTCGATTTTCTGCCAATATATCGTGACGAGCACTATGTTTTTACACTGTGAATTTAAAACTTCGTTAGACTAGTCAGTAGAAGTAGTTAGAAGTAAAAAAAAAAGGGAGTTTAAAAAAATCCACAAAAAGTGTCATATTAATTCGTAACGTGAAATCGACCCTGCAATACATTGTTATAAGTATATTACTTTCAATGGCTCAATCGGCCATCCGTGTTTCATTTATTTATTGACATCATGTACAAAGCATATATGCTATAAAGCATATAAAGTAGTGCATGGTGTTAGAGATACATAGATTCTACCTACATGCCACCCGGTAAGGGTATCAATGTCACTTCTTAGAACTAATTGGTGGATTTTTAATTCATTTATTTATTTCATAAACGTGACATGCTTCTTACAAATAACATCTGTCAAACTGCTGAGGAGTTTGTTGGGCATAAAAAGCTTCAACGCTATTTAATGTTACCTAAATACACTACTATTAAGTATATAATAAAATTAATTACAAATATATGTACTTAATATTAATATTCTACTAACGATGTAGATAATATATTTGTTTGTGTCTTTTATCTTTGTACAATAAAGTGCCACCTACTTACTGCTAGTGCTTAAACAGCGGGCTACGTTTACTTGTTATGGAAACATCTCAAACAGTAGCATAGCCGGCTGATATCTTGTGAGATGAGAGTACAGGGTAAAATACATATTTCAACAGTCAATTATATAAATTTATCCATTTACATATATGATTTAGTAGGATGTTACCCATATAATTTTAACATATCTCAGATCCTGAGCCCCACAGATTATTTTAAAAAGTAAATCTACAAGCGTCATAAAATGCAGTCGTCACAGCAAATGTCTGGACGCGAGAAGAATATCGAATGCTGTATGCAACAAATTTACTTGAATGTCTTGACATTCAAGTAAATTTGTTGCATACAGCATTCGATATTAGCGCTTGCGCTCGAGAGCAGCTGTCCTGTAGATTTATTACAGCAATACCACAGGTCGTCGTCAACGGGGACCGTAAAAATCTAATGCAGTCTTGCTTATACATAGAAGCGCAAACAATTGAAGGCGAAAATTGACCTGCCGAACGGCCGATTTTCGAAGCCTTCAGTCAAAGAGAACTTTCATGAGCTAAAAACTACCAAATAAACTACGATTTAATTATACCCATAGTAGGAACACAGAGGAGGACGGATAAGACCTAATGAATAAAATAAAATTCACGGATTCAGCTATTGAAATATTATAATCCGCCTGTCTCTACACTCCTAAACCACTGTATAATTTAGATGAAAAGTATGGAGATAGTTGGAATCCCGAGGAAGGGCATAAGTAGATTCCTGTTTATACCGGAATAACGCATAGTTCCCGCGAGAATAATATAACCGAAATCAACGCGGACGAAGTTACGGGTTGGTTACCGGCAGAAGCTCTGTTTAGAAAAATAAATTGGAAATCTCGTCTGAGAAAGCGTTTCAATTAAAATTGTGATTGAAGTGGTATTGACTTTATTTTATTATGCCCTTTATTTATCTTGTTTCAGGTAATTCGCATTCTACGGGCACGCAACAAGAATTAATTAAGTCTCTTCAAATTGTCTTCAGCCGCCCATTATGATCTTGTTTATATCGCAAGGTGGACGGGGGGGAAATCAATATTGTACCAAAGAGCGGTACGAGCTAATTTTGGATATAAACAATTCTGGTGTTGCTTTTCAGTTGAAAGTAAGGACGGGAACTAAGTGGTTACACAGAAATACATAAAGTTACACCACTATTGTAGTTAAGTTACAGTTACACAAAGAGTACGGTCGCACGACGAGTAATAATAGTCCCACATCAGTACACGTTGCTACTTCCTTTTAAACTTAGCTCGATACACGATTCCTACCCCGAGGGGAATAAAAAGAGGATCAAAAACAACTAGATGAGAAGAAATTCTTATTGCTTGTAACTTTATATATCAAAAATTCCTTTGGTGACGAAAAGTTAAAGTGTGCGACGTTATGTCACTGTCTCAAAACTGAGTTACAATGAAAGAAAGTTCCGCCCTTCAGCGGCACGTTCCAAAATTGCATATTTGGCGGCGACGGTCGCCAGATCGGGTTCGCGAAGTCGCGACGCATCAGTCATTGTCAACAAACTTTATCACCTCGCCTCTCCCCCTGAATCGGCCAAATGTGTTTGTTGTGGTCTCAGAGCGGTCCAACTCACACATCTCGTCGACTTTGAGAAATAGAAATGCGATTTCCAACTTATGCACTACGTTTCCTCCCGAACCACGACCGCTGCTAGCTGCTACAAATTCCCGTAAGGACGCCAAGAATTTTTCTTTGTCACTGGCTTTATACATGGGTGTTGTATACTTACCGCAAGAAGATCGATAACACGTGTACGTTAAATATATCTCCGAGGTTATTTCTGGAATCTGTCTCGCTAATTAGCCATCATTAAAGGATGCTGATAAATCATTTTGGTTAGAGACACGACACGTGATACGTCTAATGTAACCCCGATATTCGCCAACAGCCTTGCCCTTGTCAAGACCCATCTCGCCTCCCTTCTGCGTCCAACTCCACCTCATTGATAACGTCAACCTCAACGCGTATCAACAATATAATATACTAACCGATGCCCGCGACTTCGTCCCGCGTAGACTTAGAATTTGCGTACCCGATGATTACTATGCATATATATATATATATATGGTTATAGTTATAGAAGTATTGAAAAACCTGGTTAAACCCGTAGAAAACCCGTTCCCTTGGATATATGTGGATAAGAAATAAACGAGTAAACAAACAAACGCGCTTTCGCATTTATTAATATTAGCAAGGATAATACAACACAATATCTATTAAAAAGTATCTATTAAATGTCAATCACAGCGACACACTATTAGTGTCAATATTAGGTTAGACATAAGGAATATACTGGTTTTTTTACGTAGGTTCCGTAAATAAGTAGGTAACGTGTTCTTGGTTTACACATACTCGTATCTAGCACAGAATACTTATCAAAGGAGTTATTTCTACTCATACTTGTACGATATTTTACGGCGATCAAAAGTCAATATCCAAAGCTACACTGGTATGGCCTATTCCGGGACATAATTATCTATAAATAAATAAAATAAGGTAAATATAAGAAGTCTGTAGAAGTCACGTGACCGTATGTATGTATATATGCTCGTGTTCAACTCGAGAACTACTGGTCGGATTGCCACACAATTTAGTATGGGGTTAGAATACGGGTCAACATATAGGCCACTTTTCATCCCAGAAAAACGCATAGTTCCTGTGGGATCGCTCTAACCGTATTCAACGAGGACGAAGTCGCGGGCACAACCTATAGTATTGAAATATATCAGCATTTATGCCAGAGTGAGTTTGACCAGGCAAATAAATTAAACTCGTTTTAGTACTATTACTGGACGGGTGAGTCGTATAAAGCTGGCAGTAAATTTTCCGAGTGCCCAAAAGTTTTTGGGTCCGCCATTGCCAGAGCTTCAGATTTTACTTCCATTATTCCTACGAAACACGTTTTAGGAAATTAAATTGGAAATAATTATTTCGTTCGAATATGAATTGTTAAGTGTTCATTAAAATTAAAGTGCCTATCTTAAATAATTGGGTAGACTCATTGAATTACCAAGATCCCAGTTTGCTTTGAAACCTAGTACGCTTGTACCCCATCTACAAATTAATGCGGGACTACTAAGAGATTAAACTGAAGATCGTAATCTCCTTCTAAACGCGGCCACGAATCCGTGTCGCGCCTAATCCCAGAGATGGAGTGCTTGGCCGGAGCCTTCTGCTCACGGGGCTTTATTGATGGCGCCACTGACGCAAGAAGCTAGACTTAAACGGGGAACGAACGGCGAACATGTGCCATCCGACCCCTTTCAGATATTCTAGAAAGAAACAAATGCCATGTGACTATGTACATACCTGTAGATAGGATAGAATATATGTACGAGACTCTAAATAGCGGGGTGTAACTCTAGTACCTTCATTTCACGTTCATTTGATATTTAAAAAACAATTGCGTCGTAAAATCCGTACGAAGTCGCAGACTCAAATCCCAAAGCCAGTGATGGATGCGATGGAATTCATCCATATCCCTTAACACGAGTATGAAATTGCCATGGATCGGACAAAGCCCGTAAAATTGCTAGTGAGGCGTGTACATTAATCAAATTCAATCGGTACGCTCAGCATTCGGATTTTCAATCCTTTGTGGCCTATTTTTTCTTTTTTTTCGCACGACGAAGTAAAATTTATTGTAGAGATATCTTGGAAAGCTTCATTACGCCATGTGGTGTAGATTTTTGCAAGGCTCCGTTTTTCTTCTGGCTAATAAAAGGGGACGCGCGGCGCATTCAAACGGCATTATTTGTCCCTTCCTTGACAAAATAGATTACGTAGATGCCACTTACAGAGTTGTTATTGGGCCAGCTCCGCACCTCCAAATATCATCTTTGTTTTAATACTGTTAGCACGATTTTCTCAACACCGTTTAATTTTATAACGAACACAGATAAACATTGCAATTAATTTGAGCTTGCTTTACTTGAAGAGAATTATTATTTCAGCATTTGCAGTTTATTAATTTCATAACAATTTAATTACAGGCATATTTGTGATGAATTGATGATCGATCTAGTATTCATATTTTCATTGGACAATATATTTAATATCATTAATGAGAATAAATATGTTGCCCAATCAGAGCTGCTTGCTTCTTCCCTAGCTACTCGTAGTAACCGCAATTGCTTGGATTGTAATCTTCCAGAGTTTTGTTTTGTTTATTTTACCCCAAGTTTAATTTATGTTACGAATAAGTAGTGAAAACTGAATCAAATTGAATTAATTTTGTTGGAAACATCAATTAGCGAGGAGGCGGGCAAGTGGCAATTTCTTCAACCCCGAACCAGGCGTTGCGTGGAAACCACGAAGGATTAATTCCAATAGAAACTTTTAATGAAATATTTCACCCAAAGTGCCGATGTCACAATCTTGCAATCGCAAGCTCTCAACACATTTCGCTAGGAACATACGAGGGGCGGCTGATAAGTAATCTCCTTGGTCAGAAATATATACAAAAATAATGCTGGCTGGTATGGATTTATATTCGTTTGTTATTCTATTTTCAAAATGTATTACATTCATTTGTTTATTGCATCACGTTTATTTGTCTCCTACAATTTTATTGATTCGAACATGTCGGTAGAAAAGGTGAAAACGAATAAATTCGAGCAGCGTGCGGTGATTAAGTTTCTGACTAAAGAAGGGAATACGCCTTCGGAGATCAGACAGCGTATGTTACGTGTGTTTGGCAGTTCGTGTTCTTCCGAATTTGTTATAAAATTTTGGTCAAAGCAGTTTAAGTTAGTTCGTGAGAGCCTGGAAGATGATCCTCGTAGCGGAAGACCAGTTTCGGCCGTCACCGATGTAGCCAGGGTGAAAAAAATTCTATTAGAGGACCGACGAGTGAAGCAGTGGGAGATAGCTAGAGATGTAAGCGTCAGTAAAGAGCGAGTCAATGAAATTATTCATGAGCATTTGAACATGTCCAAGGTTAGTGCACGTTGGGTCCCCAGAATGTTGACTTCATTTGACATGGAGAGGCGTGTCAAATGTTGCGAAGAGTTTTTGGACATGAGTCGAGGGAAAGAGGAAGAAATAATTTCTAGAATTGTAACATGTGATGAGACTTGGATTCGACAATGGGACCCGGAAAGTAAGCAAGAGTCGTTACAGTGAAAATTTAAGGATGAGAAGCCGCCTCGGAAATTCAAGGTCTGTCTATCGGCAGGTAAACTTATGGCTACAATCTTTTGAGACACAGAAGGGATTTTGCTCATAGATTGATATCTGACTATGTTGTTAACATTTATTACCTTACTTGTGGATATCTATAATTGGCTTTATTTTTTGTCTAAATTATTAATTAATTAGTACTACTATGCTGTTGATGTCCTTATAAATAAATAAATAAATGGATTATTTACCGAAGAAAACTACAATGAATGCTGATTATTACTCAAATCAACAACAACAATCAACAATCTCTACATCAACTAAGAGAGACAATAAAAGAAAAACGGAGAGGTAAACTAAGCAAAGGAATTCTGATTTTGCACGATAACGCACCAGTGCATACTGCCCGCACAACGAAGCTAGCAATTAAAGACAATGGCTTCGAAACCATTGATCACCCCCCTTATAGTCCAGATCTAGCCCCCTGTGACTATTTTCTGTTTAGACTTCTCAAGAAAGACCTCAGGGGCCGAAGGTTTATGACCGATGACGAAATGAAGGCTGCGGTTACTGACTTTTTTGACGACAAACCAAAAGATTTTTTTTAATGGTTTAAATTCAATATTTGAAAAATGTAATAAGTGCATTTTATTAAAAGTAGCCACGACAGTCTTTTGTTTCATTGTTAGGCAGATTACTTTTCAGCCGCCCCTCGTAATATCTCTACAGTGAAGGTATAACAACCACCACCACCGCCACAAATAGTAGATTGTTTATCAAGGGACTAAAACAAGCCATTATGACACGAGATGTTTAGCCACCCGAGCAGAGCGAGGGTGGCTATAGTTCGAGTGGCATTATGGTTGTTTAGTCACGCGTTAAACACTCTGCTTTTCACTTTGAATGCGAGGAAAAAAAACGAAGTTCCATACAAAATTACGATATTTATTATAACAAAGTAGATAACCGGCTACTTCCCGATGACCTAGAATCATGAAATTTGGCCAGAAGCAAGGTCTTACAGCACACGTACAGGAATAAATCTGATAACCGTAAATATTATATATTTTGGTGCAAGAAAAGCCAATTTACTAATACAAACTTATCATTTGCGGTTAGCGCAGTAGCCATCTCTACTTCACCAACCGCAAATAATAAGTTTGTATTGTTAAATTTGCATCATCAAGTTTGTAGGTACGGAACCCTCGGTGCGCGAGTCCAACTCGCACTTGACCTGTTTTTTATCACGTGACGTTTTGAATGATATTTAGCCAACAGATTCAAACTTGAAAACTATTAATATATTTTAAAACTAATTGGGTCTTGCATTATTAAATGAATTCACTTTAAATAAAATAAGATTCATAGGTATTCGTAATCATTAAATCGTGTTTCACGAAATTAAATCGTTTTTTCACGCCCTAGAAATTGTCTAAGTTCACTGAAAATGGGGATAATCCTCCTTTCACAAACTCTGTGGTTGGCTGTTTAGGCGGGTTTCCAATGTAAATTAAAAAAAAACTCCTTTAGTCCCTAGAGACTAAAAAAGAGCTTTAGTCCCGATGTGCAGAGACTAAAGTAACATTTTAAGAGCATGTGAAGTGAAAAATCTATTTGAGTCCTACTACTGGGCACTCAGGAGAAGAGGTTTAGGATATACGCCCCACGCCCAGTCCGGATTGGGGACTTCACACACATCCTCTAATTCCTCTTTTTTGAACGGTTTCCTCACGATCACTGTCCCAATCATCGTTTAATTATTATTTAATCAGCGAATCCCTTTGAGAGGCACCCTCTACTGCCACCGACAGTAAAAAACTTTGAATAGGCAAAATGTAGCCTCCTGTACGAGCAAACATGATTACCGGTGACACTGTGTACGCAACAACGCAAGCGCACAAAACTCAATTACGAAGTAATATCCGGGTAAGTTAATACCCCCGCAACATGCAAATGGCATTAAATATCGGTGGGAACGCCAATTAAAGTCGTAAACTTTAATTGATATTCATGGACTCGTAATGGGGGATGTAGATTGTAACGCCGGAAAAGTTTTCGACCGAACTCCGGGAGTAATTGTGCTTGAAACTAATGGGCACTTCTTTCACGTGCGAACTCTCCGGGGTGTGTGGGAGAAAAAGTACCTAACCTACGGCTAGTTCAGCTCAGCAGTCTGTCAATATCAATATTATCATTTTATTTACAACTCTTTATTTACTGTTTACGTTACTGATTCAGTGACTTCAATCAAGTGACTTATAATCACAATGAAACTACTGGTCGTAGAACGTGTTCCTTGGGGAGTCGAGGGGAGCACTTAAGAGAGGATTTTCTGAAATTCCCACGGGAACAGAAAACAATAGGACTGACGCGTTATATTTAGTTATACCGCTTGATACGGCTTCTTCAGAAGCAGTTTTTGAGGTTATATTTTCGGGTCTGGTTTTAGAGGTAGGCATATGTACATATCCTTAGAGTATACTTGCATATGACCCTTATTCCTCCTCTTCTATCCTCTTGTAAAATGAGACGCTGCTGTATTATATTCAAAATTATTCTTGCGAATTTGAAAGGAATCCTCAATACAAATACTAAGTTGTTTCAACTCATTTTAAGAAACCGTTCTATAGAAAATGAAATGAAGCCACTGCCGTGTGTTTTATTAAGGACAAAGGGATCCCAGCTAAATTAATAAACGGCAGACTCCATTAACTTAGTTATTTTGGAAAACATTGAAATCTGCACAACTTCTGAATAGACTCGAACTTCAACCCTGAGGGTGTTTGAAAGTTCGTAATTTCAGCTGTTCTTGCAAACTTCAAGAGTTATATTATAATTTCTTTCAAAAACTTAAGTAACGATTCTCATTACTTTACGAAGTACATGTCTTGGTAAAATGTTTTTAAGTGGCTAAAATGGTTCTACAATTTTATATGTAGCTGTAACTCTTTGATACTTCTAACAATATCCCACATTTACCTGAAAACGTAAAATTAGGAAAAGGAAAAGAGTATGCTGAAGAGTAGGCACGTGTAGAGATAATCTACTATAGGAAGACCCGCCCCTCCACATTTCAAAACGCTTCAATTTATTTATTATTATTTAAAAAGCACCACTAACACTCTCAACGCTTAGTTGATGGCTGTCTCAGCACGGTGACATGCGTTGAGAGTGTGGGTGGTGCTTTTTAAATACTTTGAAGCGTCTTCCTATAGTAGATTATCTCTAGATATAGACGAAGTAATTCGTCATGGTTACAAGTTGCAAGTGCGTGTACACATAGCCAGATAGAATGATGTACTTGATATCTACACGTACTGGAAACATGCCGCAAGTTTTAATTTGACAACAGAACTCATAATGTCCATCTTTCATATTTAAATTTAAATAGCTTATTTTAATTTAATGTAGGTTTAGCAAGTAGCCAATAGTTATAGCGTTACTTTTGAGTCTATAAGGATGTATGGATTCGCCAAGTAATGAGTATACGCTTTGACATTAAAACGGAATCTTCTAGACGCTTATTGGAACAGCTCTTAAATACTGTAGGCTGATATTCGTCCCGGAAAGTGCCTATGTGCAAATTGACAACATTTAATATTTTTAACATGTACTCAAATGTTTTATTACCTAGCTAGTTATTACAAAAGTTTGATTTTTTTTTTCTTTTTTTTTTGTTAGTCGTTTATACTTAAAATTTAAATTCAAAAACTCGTTCGAAAAGGGCGTTTATAACTCAAAAATGTCGTCATCCGTACAGCTATATGATGTCGTACTTTCTCTAAAAATAATGAAAAAAGAAATCGGAAACTTTCATATTGAATCCTTTGGACAGAGATACTGAAATGTTTTTCGAATTACGCCTTACTAAAAATTTGAAATGTTGGCAATTATTTTTTGTCATCAAGATGGCAAGGGCAGGTGGGCCGAATTGGAATCACCATTAAAGGTCGGCGATGGCACTCCGCCGTTTTATCGGAAATGGACTTAGAGGTGACTTTTCGGGCCTGAGGAGTGCATGAATATTTATGAGCCGTCCTTCTTTTCCGCTTCGCAGACAAACTTGACTTAGCCGACTGATGGAGTTCTGTTCGCCGCCTTTTTATCAAATTAGCAGTTTTAAAGTAATAAATTACATCATTTGATACCTTGAGGGAGTTACTTGGAATGTTTGGTATCAGCTTGAGTCCTGCGCGAGTTTTATTATGAAATACATTGTCCGGTTCCCCTTTAATTGATTAGGGTATTTTGCCAGCTGTCTGAATAAGATAGCTTTACTATATTGCAAAATTATTATTTTTTACAATAAAACCGTAATGATATGGATGATTTGGGAAATGTCATCTTGAAATAGAATGGAGATAAAAAGCGCTGTTCTTACCCGTTTGTACCCGTAGGTACACTACTACTACTACTACAGACTATTTGCGTCCCACTGCTGGGCACAGGCCTCCCCTCACCATGAGAGGGTTTGGGCTATAGTCCCCACGCGGGCCCAGTGCGGATTGGGGACTTCACACACATCTTTGAATTACTTCGCAGATGCGTGCAGGTTTCCTCACGATGTTTTCCTTCACCGAAAAGCGCAGTGGTCAATTCAAATTGAATTTCGCACATAAGTAAACTTAGAGGTGCGAGCCGGAATCGAACCCCCGACCCTCTGCATGAGAGGCGGTAGGCCGAACCACAGACCGTAGGTACAGAAGACTTGTAATTGCATGTGACGTCACATGCAAGTAACAACAACTCAAAATGTAATTTGCAAGTTTTTATAGATTAAACAGCATTTTAATATTATTATCGGATGATAAGAATTGTGAAAAAGATTTTTCACATTGAAGAAATGTTCACTAAAATTTCCGATATAAAATATCAATAAAGCTCGAGTGTTTTTACTATTGTAGGTAAGCTTACATTTTCGGCCATGTTTTAAAGTACCAATAAACTTTTTTAAATCATTTTGTAACATTAACATAGTCAAATACCGTATTCAACTCTCATCACATCGACTTCGAAATAACTCCCAAATTAGGCTTCAAGATTCGTATAAATGATTGACACTGGAATTCATAAATATTTAATTATGGTGACCAGTGTCAATCATATATAAGTTGCTCAAACTTTATAATGAAGCGGATTCATACATGTTTAAGTATCATATGGGAATCAGGTCAATCAGGTCTTCTTAAATGCTAAAATACATCGGTAGATATACAAATAGGTTTAAAAATTACTTGATACAAATCTACATATAATAAGTGCTTGCGAAAAGTCGAGTAGTGAACAGCGAAAACAGCCATTTTACAAGCCTTTATTTAGCTTCACCTGTCCCAATGTTTGTCTTTCTGTCTGTAATCAAATCTTGCAAGTTAAATTTGATCCACTTCCCAGTTACCGATTGAGCTGTAATTTTGCATGCATGTGTAAATCGGATGACAATGCAAAATTATTATGACATAGAGTTGATCTGATGATGGAACCGGAAGGTGACCATAGGAATTCGGTATTTAAACGACACAACCTCATCGAGTTTGGGCTCGTTTAATCCGTCAGCTCTTTTTAGATTTATATTTTTTCTTGGGTGTTTCTTTGCGCAGGTGACAGAAGAGCAATGAAATTCGTTAGATCTATTTATCTATCTAACTTGTCTGTAATCCAGAAAACTTCAGGGCTGTCAAAGTGTCACATTCAGCCGCGACCCGTTCGCGTCGTGAAAGGAGGACATCGAATTAATATGATTTTCAGCCCATTACATCGGTCCGGGCCCAGCTTTGTGTCGAAACACGCTTAGGCATATCCGAGTAGGAAATGACACCCACATGATCGTCAATGACGTCTTTCATATCATGAAAATAATGCAACTCAATATCTTTCTATCTATCTAAACTATAGTAAACTAGCATTTTTCTCTCTCTTTCTGTCTGTCTGTTTGTTAATCTCCGGAACTACTGAACCGATTTGAATGCAGTTTCCAAAAGAAGATAGAGCATCATTTGGAGCTGTGTTTGATTAAAATCGGATGTCGGAAAGACAAGTTATCGGTAATTTTATATTCCACGCAGACGAAGTCGCGGGACACAACTAGTTAATAATAAGTTTTAAGATTTTTAGTTGTCAGTTGCTTTGCTAGCTTTAATTTGCTACGAAAACGTTATACGTTACGTAAGACATGATAGGTATTATAAAATAAATAAATAAAATAAAAATTGTTTATTCAGTAACCAACAACGGACAATTAATTACAGGGGTGGGAGCCTCTTTTTAAGTATTCGAAGATACCTGTGCTAAGAGGCCACCGCTCTTCCTTAAGTGGTAACTGCTTATCTTAAAAAAGTGCAATTAGTTAAAAATAAAACAATTTGAGCATGCAAAGGATTGAGTTATAGCGATAGTTTAACATTGTTACGGAGGAGAAGAATTTAACGTAGCAACAATTTTACGGTTACAGGCGTATTCAGCAATATTTGATAACTATGTAATTCCTCCACCGTAAAGGTCAAACTGAAATCGACATTTTCAACCACCGCCTTAAAAATAAAGTTCAATCTTTAAATAAGTACAATTTCTGAAAGGACAAATCTTCGAACCCGATCCCACGCAATCTAGTTGGGCTAACAAAGTAGATTCCTGTTTGCAGTGTCAAATGTTTTGCCTGTGTTATCCCTTAATATCCCAGTCTCAGTTTAAGGCGTTTTAGTAAATGTCTTCATGAATACTCTTCAAACGTTCTCGAAACTTCGTTACGTATGTACAATATTATTGACATACTTGGTACACGACTGTTCACCGCAGAGTTATTTGAAACTAATGTATTGAAATAGTTTTGCCTGAGAACGGAGCACCTCCCACACCGCCGTGTGACGAGTAATCATAGTTCCGAAAGTTTATGACCAATCAATCATTTTTACAAAAAAGTATATTATGTACTTGCGACTTTAAGTTTTGATGGATGCAGTCCAAGAAACCATTTTGTCGGTAGTAATTCAATAAAGGTTCAGGATTTTATGAAATAAACATTGGAATCGTGTTGGAACCAATATTGCAAAAAAAATTGCCCTAAAAACATTTTAAGGCTGACTTTTTTCGCGTTAAATAATGCAAACCCTCTTGTGAAAATGACAACTGCACGATTCGGCGCTATTCAAGTCCCCCGCATTGGTAATTGTTTTAAATTATCATTTGTACATTAAGGACTTATTAAGGTTCTGCGTTGAGCAAAAACTGCGCATCGAGGCGCGCATTTGTTAGGGATGTAAATTTATTCCGAGGAACAAAGAACGCTCCCCGATCTGGAGACGCAAAAACTGTATGAGGTTAATGGCAGAGAAATGTGTCCTCGTCGGGTGATCAACAATTTGCTAGGCCCGGACTAATTTCCCGACATTTGTCACTACCTTTTTTGTGCTCACACTAGTGCCGTGGAAAGTTGGGTAGTTTTACAATCTCGGTGAAATGGAGGGCGATTTGTACCTACATGAATAAAAGAAAAGACTCCTACATAAATATAGTCTAGTATGTACAATGTAGATGTGGAAATTTCTCTCATGTTGGGACTTAAAACTACAAGCTTTTATTTATTTATTTGCTTACATGATTTATTTTAAATTAAATACAAGTAAGTAAAAATTTGTTAAAAGTTAGTTAAAATAAGTTAAAATTTTGGAATTAAGAACATATTGTAGAGTAGGATTTATTAATATGTCTATACTTTTAGACCTTGTTGCAATAACATAATGAGGTACAAAAGTGTGTATCGATTGGTTAACTCGTCTGTATATTACCAGCATATGCAATGCACAATCTAATAAAGACATCTGTAAAAAAATACGGAAGCATTTTCCGTCGTGGAAAAGTCGTGATTTCGTTTTATTTGAGGAACCTAATAAACGTTCACAAACCCATTTGTTTTGGGCGAAGCAACGTATGCTTCGAAACATTCGCCGCCGGCGGGGTCTGGTCTGCCATTGACAATGTTATAACGTAGTACTTCTTTTATCCTAACATGTTTAATTATGAATTTAAAAATGTACTTATTTAATATTTATCTAATAGCACTAGCTGACCCCGCGGACTTCGTACTGCCTTAGATTTTTTTTTGTATGAAAAATAGCTTACGTCCTATTCTCAGACCTACTGAACATACACACCAAATTTCATAAGAATCGGTCAAGCCGTTTCGGAGGAGTTTGGATACAAACACTGTGACACGAGAATTTTATACATTAGATAGGTATGTGCATCGTTGTACATTCTGGCATGTTAGGAGCGACTTGCAAGTCACGTAGCTTAGAAACCGCGCTATCTTCATTACGCTTTGTAAACAAAGCGGTTCATAAGCAAAAGTACGTCGAGACAGCACGCCGTCTCTCAGCAAAAGAGCTAGCCCCTATGCCAGTGTTAGTGTTTCCATTTGTAATGTTTTGTCCTTTGTTTCTTGCGAGAACAACATCCGCCCTGTCTAAAATCCAGCCGTTTTGCGGCACATGCAAATATTTACCTACCCGAGGTTTCGCTTTGACGTTCCCACATAATTTCCTGACTCCGCAACCCCAGTTGGAAGTCGTGTACAGAATCGTAGGTTATACTTAAAAATATGTACCTACTTGACGGACTTTTTCGTGTAGAATGTCTTCACTTTGTGATGTAAGTAGGCATTGTTTTTTTGTTTCTTGGCAAATGCCTGTTAAGATGGTTCAAACTTGCAAGTAACTTGAGAGGTACTCGTACTATACTCGAATAGTGACTGTAAATTAACACGCATGATCTTCTTGGATTAGACTTGGTTATAGTTAAAGAAGTAGTAAAACTGGTTTGACCCATGGAAAACCTGTTTCCGTGGAAATATCGGGATAAAAAGTACCCTATGTTATTCCCGGGGCCCTAAACTATCTTGATACCAAATTTCATTCAAATCGGTCCATTAAAGTATTGAAGTGAAGAAAGGACAAAAATACTCGTAGTTAGTAAATAAGGTTGAACTGTTGTAAGCCCAATAGGTCGATCTGAACGAAAGTACTTGGAAACTATTTTCATTTATGTCCTAGTAAAGTTCCTCCTCGAAATTTCGTCAATATTCGGCATCCTTTTCCTAAATGGGCGAGCATACTAAAACCAATGCCTTATAGACCGAACCTCTCTCAGAGATGAATTTCTGGGTCACCCGTGAGGCCGGGGTGATCAAATATCTTCGCTCGGGACATAGATACGTCATTCTTCGCCCCAAAAATACCGTGGGTATATTATTTATGATTTTCTAAGATAGCAGTCTTTCCGGAAAGGAAATAACGTTTAATGTCCATTGTAGTGTTTGTCAATAGATATATACATTGTCTCATGTACACACAGTAGAGGGGCTTGATTGACAGCTGTCAAGGAGTGAGTCTGGCGACGGACGCGGGTACCGATTGCATATGCGCCTGCACTCTGAACTGTGTGTAGTGGTGAGCCAGTGAACTGCATTCAGCATTCCTTGACGTACATACTACAACAATCAGCGATTACAACATCCATAGTACAGACTACGACATCCAGACTTAACTATACATTTTAATTTTATTTATAGTTTGTGCTTCGACTCGCAGTATCTTTCACTAGCGTCAAATAACTTCTTGGTCACGATTTTGGCTTCCAGCTATCCATATTAATATTATAAATGCGAAAGTAACTCTGTCTGTCTGTCTGTCTTTCTGTTACGTCTTCACGCTTCAACCGCTGGACCGATTGAGATGAAATTTGGCAAGGACATAGTTGGAGTCCCGGGAAAGGACATAGGCTACTTTTTATCCTGGAAAAACGCATAGTTCCCGTGGTAACGCGATAACCGAATTCCACGCGGGCGAAGTCGCGGGCAGAAGCTAGTAATTTCTATAATTTTAACACCAGGTGACAGAATCAGAATATTTAAAGCCACAATTCTACGTGTAACTCAAAAGGAACACGATTCAAGAGGAACACCAATTATGACATTAAAATTAAGCCTTTTTAATAACATCAACGTGAAAAGGGACTGACGTTACGTACGAATATTATTTTTCATGAAGTAATTAAATCTCGACTTAAAAAAGGGTATGAGCCTTCCTGTGATACCTACCCTCCGACATGAATGTGGACGCAGACTCTAATAACGTAATTGTTGATTTAGATGTACTATCTAGTGCGGTCAGATAAAAATGTAATTTTAGAACTAAGCTTACGCTTTTTAAAAAGCCGTGGTGGCCTAGTGGTTCGACCTACTGCCTCTCATGCCGAGGGTCGGGGGTTCGATTCCGGCTCGCACCTTTTTACTACTTGTTGAGTTGAGAAAATTGGTCGACCCAAAAACTTGTTTGGGATCTTTACATATCACTACCATAAGTAGATAAGAACGTAAAATTATTTACATCACCCTTGGCCGCAATGTGGGATTTTCTGCCCGCTACGTGGAGAGAAAATCTCACTTTACAGCCAAGGCAAGACGTAAAACTTTTGACAAACCACGGGCGGTAATTCGTAAAGCCCCAGATCGCATATTTATGGCCCTCACCTTCGGTTCGGGCCACAGAAACCTGCGATCTGGGACATTTACGAATTCACCACCCTAGGTCTGTAATGTACTATTACATCACCTTGGCCGCAATGTGGGATTTTCTGCCCGCTACGTGGAGAGAAAATCTCACTTCTTGGCCAAGGCAAGATGTAAAACTTTTGATATTTATGGCCCTCACCCGATCTGGGACATTTACGAATTCACCACCCTAGGTCTGTAATGTACTATTAATCACTTCATATTATAAAGTAAAGTTCCCCATCGCATCTGCCTGTCTGTTTACGATAAACTCAAAGACTTCTGCACGGATTTTCGTCCGATTTTCACTAATAAATATAATAGTTTAGATGAAGATTTTGGTTTATAGATTGTTTCTCTATTATACCCTTGCAAATCCTTGATGGGTCGCTAGTTGGTTTAATATACGAATGTACTAAGCGTTATAGTGTGATCTTACGCATTTAGCATTTAGTTTCAGTGTTGAGTGGGAGAAATTCCGCTCACTGCCAGTCTCGATATCAACGCCGGGTTCCTTTTTGTCTCTCCATGATTGATGGGCGTCGCCGTCGCCTGCTGTCGCCGCTCCGATGACAATATTGACGTGACGTAGGATTCCTTTCTTATCCGAGCGGTGTTCCTGTCGCCGAGCGAATATGGCGGCGCCTGCCGATAATGCATTGTTTGTTTCGCGATCAATTTTTTCGGTGACAGCTTCGCGGAACGCAACGAAATAAGGACGAGGGTCTCTACAGGTGATTTCGGGAGACGTGATCGGACCGCTTTTAATTAGTAGCTTATGTTTCAAATCAATATTAGTCAGATTAATGATACCATTTTTTGCATGCTTGTTAAGTAGTTGCGTGGTCACCCTATGTTTAACACTTACGCTAAGTGTTGAAATCTGAGGACGAAGTTTCAGAGCTGTCACGATGAGATCTAAATCGTAGTCCACAAAAATATTTTAATAATGTTTGAAAGCAGCTGGCAGGAGGTGGCGCAGGACAGGGCACAGTGGCGAGAGCTCGTTTCGGAGGCCAAGATCCATTTTGGGTCGCTGAGCCAGCGTAGTTAGTTAGTTTTTTTGAAATATTTTGCTTTCTTATATTAGTGACCAATATTTTGCACTTCAAAAACGAACTCCTCACTAAAAAAAAGTATTTGAATTATAATTTACCGATAAGGTTGGTTCTTATTAGGTCTCCTGAAGCTATGTAGAGAATAAAGTTAATTATTGATAAGGAAAATACCGAGTGAAATCGAGTCTGAAATCGTGATTTCGAATTGCTCCGTATTGTTTGACTTGATAATTCCAGTTCTGAGCAAACATTGATATTATACTGAATGAAGCACTTAACTTCATTAGTTAAATAATGTCAGTTTGCGAAGCACGCCCTCTTTTTATCAATAGAATTTTGTGTTGAAATTCGTCAATTCACGTCCGAAACAAAGAGAGCCGAACGTTTAATTGTTTCTTCGTTCGATGTTGCTTTTGAAGCTTTTGACGAATGAAATTTGTTTTACTTTTCGATAACAATGGAGGCTCGGTGTTCTGGCGGGCGGGGAGGGGTGCGTACCTACCGGTGACGTGCTTTGTTTGACATTTTCGTCGCGGACACTGCGCCACCTTCACAAGCGGAGCAGCCATCATTGAAAGTAAAAGTAGGTACCTACCTAAGCCATCATCAAAGTCTACTTACATTGATCTATTATAAGTAAGGATTCACAATCAGCCGGAGAAAAATGGCCCCGTCAAAACGGGTGCCCGAACAGCTCGGGTAACCGTTTGGCCTTCGTTTTAAAGAGGCGTTATTAGCATATTGGAACGTATTTTCTAATGTCAGTTTGCTCCATATATTTTGACATATTCTGTTAGGCACTGTTCGTCCATATGTAATTAAATTACTTATTATTAGTCAATGTCTAATTATCAATGTTTTATGTACAGATCGACTCGCGAAAGCTAGCACGATTGGATTGAATGAGTGAATGCACACGTAGACATTACGTGTGCATCACAAATTAAAATAATTAAATACAGGTTGGTTCAATAAGATAATTATACCAATCTCGTTTGTACACTGAGGCACTTAACCGCGGAAATTGCAGCGAAACGGCTAGGTGAATTTCGTATCCTTTCGCCATGGATCGACATTGTGAAAACAAATGAAATGAAAACTTCATAATAATTAAATATTGGTATCGAACCATCTGATTTATCTTTATGTCATATGTTTTACCCAGTTGGTCCTCAGAATGTGCAGATTATACGTGGTATCTGTACTTGTTTACAAAATATTAGTAGGCCTCCCCTGTATAAGAAGGGCACTCACACAGTGACATTATTCTGTATTGTATTGTGCGATGGATCATTCCATGCGGGCAGGGAATCTGAAGAATTGGTCAGCAATGCGCGACATTATAATAACGCGAAATACCATAACATCGGCACTGACTTCTAATAATAAATTGTCGTGGTACCCATTTAATGAATTTACACAAATGCTTTTTTATTACAAAATGGAGTTTCTAGTCTTAACATCCACTTATATCTGACCACACAAACCACCTTTCTTGTTTATAATATCCGATAGTGATAGGTCATTAGGACTGAACATAGCATACAAAATGATTTCCAATCGTAAATTCGTGAATGTGACTACTTAACAATAAACACATTATTATTACCTATTATTATTATAGCAAACTATCTATGTGAATATTAAGTACAATTAGCATTTCACAGTCATGCACCAGGGCAGAGTTGTATTTACATTATAGGTACCTACATAGGTATAGTAATGTTTGGATTGTATATTCATACGACAGTGTATCATCGCCTCGCATTGCGCAAACTCGGCGGCCAGACTCATTTGAATCCATTGATCTATTATATGTAAGGATTCACAATCAGCCGGAGAAAAATGGCCCGTCAAAACGGGTGCCCGAGTTGTTAGGGCACGCGTTTTGGCGCTCAGTAAATTTGACACTTAAGTCTATAGTGTTAGGTTTCATTTCGTATAAAATATTCATCTTGACACATACTAAAAGAGGCCTTATTAGCATATTAAATGAACGCTAATTTTTGTCCATAAAAAACCAACGATTCGTACACAACAATATACATGTACCTGCGCACGTGCTATGAATAGGTATATTTTTAAAATATAAAAACGCTCTGACCATAGCAATGAAAACGTCGGAGACTAAACTACTGTCTGTAATACCGACCTTTTGAATAGTTGGCGTGAGACGCATTAATATGAAAAATAATGTAGTCATTATATTACTAGTGGATTGTTGGAAGAGTCGACTAATAGGAAAACTTTTGGCGCAGTGGAGCGTTCGTGCCAGGGCCCATCGAAAGTATGCGGCATCGGATTTTTGTTCTTATAAAATAAATGGCGATTTGAAGTCTCGCCCACAAAAACCTATGCGAAACAGGACCTATGATGTTAAAAATAGAATTTCCAATTCTGGTTACTCATGGATTTTTCCTCGTCTATGTTACTTATCCCTTTTGCACATTATTTTATTTTTGAATGAAAATAACAACTGTTTCATGTAGGCAGATTTTCCGGTATTGCATTTTCCGTGAGACTTCCTAAGTATTACAGTCATAAAAAGTATTATTGTAATTAGAAAGTTAGTTTTATATAGCCAGAAAATGGATAATGGCACCGTAAGTGTTAGCATCTGTAATAGTTACGAATTAAAATAGATTGTAGGTTAAATTAAATTCAATAGATCCCGGCCCAGTAAGAATAATTAAGTACGCCTTTAAAAATGCGGCCACAGATTGCATAGGTAAAGTTTACCATACTACGGCAAAAATAGACTTAACGTCCGGTTTTACAATAGCCTTTGCTGGCTGCAAAAATTTACAAGGATTTAATAAAATACAGCCGTATTATAACTGACCAAATTAATTTGGGCCGGCCGTATATGGGTTGGCATGGCACTACCGTCTTACTCGCTAACCTATCACCAAATAGCACTGTTATGTTCCGGTAAGGAATGAAAACAGGTTCGCCGGTAAAATTACTAACCGTCCTATCTTAGGCCACAGGGTAGGCAAAGCATTCGAGATCTAGAAGTCATAAGATTTTCGTGTCCATGGCCCGCAGTGATCGCTCACATGGCATGTTGCTCGTTTGCCTACCAATTACATAAAAAAAAAACTGTCATCTGCCATAAAAGAGAAGTCTATCTATAGTAACAATAACAATAGGCACGCGCTCGTTCACTTTGAACTTACAAGAAGGTTGATGAAATATTGCCGCGTGTATTATGTATGTATTCAGTCACGTTTATACCTACATGTATGTCGTACCTATACCACACCTCCGCGGATAGCCCGACTTCAATTTGGTTTTTATTATTGAAAGGATTCGTTTTAAGTCATGTTTAGCTAAGACCACTCGGTCTTAGCTAAACCTGATTAAATGGTGTAGTTCTGATTACAAATTACTCACAAAAAGGAATTGGACAAATTAGAAGCTGTACGAGTATGCGAGCGGCACAGGACCGGTCGGAGTGGCGAGCCTTGAGGAGGCCTATGTTCAGCAGTGGACGTCTATCGGCTGATATGATGATGATGATGAAATTAGAAAAATTAACTTACATATTAAATAAACATTAAATAGGTCAAATGATGATGATTTGATATGCAAATGCAAAATATAAATGCGAAAGTCTCTTTGCAAATCTTCATCTGCCAGGCTGTTTGTTTTTTACGCTTAAACCGCTGAACTGATAAAAAACTTGAATTTCAATATGGTGAAAGATTTAAACCCTAGAATACATGCATACATATAAGATAGTATTCATAATGCCAGAAGTTGGTTCAAAATAACATCATAACACTGCAATTTAATTGTTATTTAACACCACAATTTACTCAACATATTACTGTGAAAAGCATGTGCAAACATTCTTCCATCTAATGCCACATCCTTAAGAATAATGAATAAAGGGTCATGAGCACTAACCCTAATGAAGGTGAGGGTTCTCTCGAAGGATTCCGTAATAGCGACGATGATGGAGGCATAAAATCTAACGGCGGGCTTAAGGACTGAACCTCCGCGATCACTCATACAAACGCAACTTGACATAGTTACTTCACTTACTTCCAACTAAGAAATGGAAGAAAAAAAATATAGAGTAATTTTTAGCACGCATAACATACAGTTTTTTGGATAATCTGAGAATGTGTGATTTCCAGTTAAGTTGATATCCAGATCTATGCCTAATAAAGGAGAAAAGGTAACAAGGTTCAATGTTTGTATTATGACAGTTACGAGTATATGAGATAGGTAGAGCAGATTTTCGATAGGGTTTGAACTGAATTATTTTAGTCCTATTTAATTTAAGCTGTAAGTTTTTTATCCAATTTACAATCTTATGCAATACTGAGCTTAATTTACTTTCAATATATTGTATGTTTGAACAAGGGATATTTATAGAGATATCATGTGCGAAAAGAGTGCAGTGATCTTCCAATATATTTGGAAGATCGTTTATGTAAACGAGAAATAAAATACACTCCAAAACACTTCCTTGAGGGATGGAACCAGATAAAGGCACATTTTTTGATCTGATTAGTTCGGTTTTACCCATCTCAACGTTTGTACATATATTCAATGTCCACATATTGCAACCTATTAGTAAGATAAGACTTTAACCATCTATGAGTCAGCCCTAGGATTCCTGTATTACACCATTTTTCCAATAATTGTCATAGTTAACCTTATCATAAGCTTTACTCATATCGAGTAACATCCCTACAGAATATTTTTTATTGTTGATTTGATTGAGTATTTCCTGAATATATTTCTAAATTGCTACAGTTGTAGAATATTTTTTTTAAGCCATTTTGGTTTACGTGAATATTTTTTTTATTTTTCGTATGAATAATTATAACGTCTGATCATTACAGTGTCAATAATGGTCGGTAATTGTTTAGGTCAGTAATTTGTCCTTTTTTGTTATTTTTTGATTACACATCGCTTGTAACACCGTAGAATATATATTATATTACATAATCAGGTAACATTTCATTGTAACCATTAACCACTTGGCGCCTCTCATCACAAGAGGGGCGAAGCTGTAGTCCCCCGGGGGCCAATGGGGATTGAGGACTTTACACACATCTCAGAATTACTTCGCAGATGCGTACATGTTTCCTCACTACGTTTTACTTCACCGAAAAGCTTAGTGTGAATTTTAATATGCATTTCGCACATAAATATATTCCGAATCACGAGAGGTGGTAGCGATAGGTCAAACTGCTAGGCTACCACGATATTTAAACAGGCGTTCCAAAAATCTAACAATTATGTAGAAGTCAAGTCTATTCTATATATTACCCTTTCATGTGTGACCCCGCGCGGGTCACCGCCCGTCCTATCTAAATAATTCCCGCACCAACAACTCGCGAATGCCGCTAGTTTCTGGGGTTATTGGAGCGATTTCATCATTAAAATTGAAACATTGTAATACAAGATTCACCCAGCAAGGGTTTTGGGTCACGTAGCAAGTACCTAATAGGGGTCACAGGTGAACTTGACTAAAAGGCAAATCACAAGGCACAGAACTATTGACGCCAAAGGGCAAGATGGAGAAGATGGAATTATTAGGATTGCTGGGACGCGGTGACCATTCACCGCGTCCCAGCACAGGAGAATATGAAGGAGATGTTTACTCAACTGTGGGTCGATTCGATACCTACTGGTTGAAGAGAGGATGTAAATAAGACTATTGAGCTTACCATGGATGGGTAAAATGGGTATTTACAGTCCGAGGACGACCTAAGCATTCGAGATCTGTTTATTACGAACCGCAGAATTTTGGTTCTCTTCCCGAAAACATTTGACTTGTATGATTAACAATAACTTGTGTCTATAAGTAGATCTTATTTCGTTGTTTATTTGACATGCATTTTTTTAACATTAGGCTATACCAGCTTTACCTTGATGTAATTAAAATCAATTAATAATCGATTTCTCATCTCATCCTTTGACTTATAACAATGTCCAGTAGGTATATCACATCGCATTATGGAGCAGAAATTTTGCGCGGAACTTTATTTAAAATGCAATGGCTGAGAACACTTTTTTTCGCGTCAGGCAGCGTTCGAGGTAGATTAGACTTTAGTTTGGGCTTTGGGTCTTGTCACGAACATTTAGAACACGCGGTATTCTCATCTTGTATAATTTTAGGGTATAGTGAAGATAAAAATTGTATACCACATTCAGTCACCTAATATTTACTAAATTACTTACCTTAATTATAAAAAAAAACTTACCTTTCATGAAATGTGGGTACTAATTATAGATGTCATCAAAGAGAGGAGCGGTGCCCCTTAGTACAGGTATATATTTTACTTAAAAAGGGACACCAGAACATGTAAACTTAGTACATAAGAAAACGAATAAATTATTTTTCATTTTTAGGGTTCCGAAGTCCACAAGGAACCCTTATAGTTTCGCCATGTCCGTCCGTCCGTCCGTCTGTCCGCACTATTGCTCGGAGATGCTTAGTTCTAGAAAGCTGTAATTTGGCATGAATATACATATTAGTTATGCTGACAAAGTGGTACAATAAAATTTTGAAATATATTTTTTTATAGGGTACCTCCCCTACTCGTAAAGTGGGGATGTATTTTTTTTTCTTACGTACCCCATGGTGCGGCGTATTGTTGAATAGGTCTTAAAAAAATATTGTGGGTTTGTTAAAACCATTTTTTGATTAAGTGATGCGTTTGTGAAATATTAAGCTTTAAAGTGCTATTTTTCGTTAGAGTCACGTGTGTCCCCCCCCCCCCCCCCTGCCAGCTAAATGGTGGTATTTGGATGGCTGAAAAAAATCACAGTTGTGGCATATATAACGTAGTTGAAAGGAAAACTATCACAGCTAAGTAGGCTGTACAAACTTACGAGTCATAGTCGACCAACTTATGAAATGATTAAAAAATCAGTCAAATGCGGAATCGCATATGTAGGGTTCCGTACAACTGAGCGTCTCTATGTGATCCCTATTCACAGTTGGTGAAAAAAAAAACAATTTAATCACAACACTAAGTACCTTATGATATGACCCTATCAGGCAGGGTCTTGAATGAATATACAAAAAATATTCGAAATTTATAACCGGGCGAAGTGAGGGACAAGGGAAACTCAACCTTAGAACGAGAACTTTACTACACGGACGTTCTACACAACCGGGAACAATAAGTGCGCCGCCGTACTGACAAAGTGAATCCCAGCTTAGGGTGGAAGTTCACTGCGGCAACCACGGTATTGTCCGGATACTCGACACTAAAACATAGACGAGGTGAAAGCGTATAGCGTGCTATGTACTTGTTCTTAATCGGAAGGAACTGGCAAAATATAACAAATATTTGCATATGACCGCAGGTCACTGTTTGGTGGCAACCAAACGATAGCGCCATGTAATCGACAGCTAGCGCCATCTAGTGAAGACCGCGGCAAACTTGACGTGTTACAAATTTGAATTAGACTTTCGTTCTATTCGCTCTAACTAGATACCTAATTTCGCCAGCTTAGTAAGTGCTATGGTGGTGTATTCGTGAGAGACGTGGTTTCACTCGAATAGGTTAGGTGACCGTGGGTTCAAATCACAAACCCTCCGCACTTTTTTTCTTGTTTTTTATACTAATTGAGTTTTTTTTCAGTTTTTAATTTTTTTTATTGTTTAAGAGTTAGGAAATCACTTTTTTTATATTTATAAAATTTTATCGTATTAATGTACGTAAAGAGCGACGTTCGAAAAAATACGTAACTTTCCTGTGTGAAAATCCGCATTGGGAATAAACTTATTGACTGTTTCAGTATTTGTTGTGATGGAGGCTTTAATAATGCGTATTTTGTGAAAATTTCAGGTGTCTAACAATAATGGTTCATTAGATAGAGCGCTTGAAATGAGACGAAGAAAAAAACAGTTACTTGTATGAAGGCCCCAATTTATATAGATATATTTTTACTTTTTAGTATTTGTTGTGATAGCGGCCACAGAAACACGCATTCTGTGAAAATTTCAAATCTCTACCTATTTCCGTTGAAGAGATAGAGCCCTGTGACAGACAGACGGACGGACGGACAGCGGAGACATATTAATAGGGTTCCGTTTTTCACCCTTTGGGTACGGAACCCTAAAAACCAATGATTTTTCTCGACCGGCAGGGGCGTCGGGTGGGCACGTCATACCACAGGCTAGCTAGATGCTAATAAGTCTTAGAAAGGTACTGTGGGCATCCTCAACTTCGGAACCCTATACATTGCGCGTGGCCCGACACGCACTTGGCCGGTTTTTTCATTCTGCGATTGAGGCCAAAAATTCGGGTAGCTCAATACATGTTGTTTTAGTTATCCTAGAAATCATCTCTTTAGCTCGTATTCCATGATAAGGTCAAGGTGTGAAACCTCAGCATCTGTCAACAGTAGTGGCACAAAAAACCACACCAACGTCAGTTGAGAAGACACTCAAAGTTTGGCAGGAAATTACTTAACCCTAAAAGTGGAGTCGACAAACAACCTTTTTCGCAGTCAGCTCAGCGTCCGCGCCGGATTCTCGACGGAATGTCAATATCCCCTTTTAAAAGCGAACACTTAGTTGCGGAAATTGCAGACATCCACAACTATCACGGATGACTTTTAAATACTGCCAAGTAGCAGCTTTGAATTTAATTACATTAAGCGATACCGCGCTTAATCTCGGCTCGAACCACTTCTTTCATTTAACTTTGCAATATAAAAACCGCAAAGGAATGCGACTTCACAAATTGCCCGAAACTTTCCAAGTAATAATATTAAACCGTAGGGACTTTAGTGAGCAATACGCCGCTAAAGTTGCACTGGGTAGTTGCTAATGAAATGAACTTTTTCGTGGAAAGAAGTGTGCACAATGGACTTGGCTGTATCTTGCTTGTTACTTAAAGTCTCGTTTAAAATCTTTACATTTAACTTAGTTCTCAGAAGAGCTCTGAATTTATTTCACTGCACTACAGTTTAATTATCGTACTTACCGTTCACGAAGGAAGGGGAACGGAACCTCAAAATTCTCTACCGCAATGTATTTTTGTATCTATGTTGCAGATGTTTCGTTGTAAAACTGGTTGCCAATGAACCTCCAAATAGGTAGCGGTATCTGGAGTAGCGATCGATAAAATCCTTGACGCCTGTAATTGAGGCGTGCGTTGGTTAATTGACCCCGTGGGTAAGGCTGTTTGTCCAGGCGCGCCAGCATTGTTTGCGGACTCAAGCCCGAGTAGCCCGACTCTGCTTACATACCCTATATCCCCTAAAAGTGTCGGAAAATTCCACAAATATCCGCCTACCTACATACGGCTGCTAATTAACAAGCAAGATATTTATTTTTTTGTTACTTACATTATCCCTACATCCAAACCCACTAGCAGTGCAATTTTCAATCTCTCCTGTAATATTTATTGATATTGAACCTCCATAAACAACGAAGTGCCCAAGTTTCTACTGCTTTAAGTCCAACGACTGATTGCAAATGCCCACAAAAAAACGGATCCTTACTAATATCGTGAATGCGGAAGTCTGTCTGTCTATTTTTCTATCTGTTACCTCTTCACGCTTAAACCGATTTACCGTATTAGATAAAATTTGATACGGGGACAGTTGGAGTCCTGGGGAAGGACATAGGCTACTTTTTATCTTGGAAAAACTCGTAGTGCCCTCGGGAAACGCGATAGGTAATCTGAATCTCACGCGGGCGACGTTGAGGACAGGAGCTAGTTAAAAATATGTATTATTGTAAAAGCTAAAATTAGAAACAGACAGAGTAGATAAATGAAACGAAACGAGTGCTGAATACAAAGCCGCGGAGCCGCAGCAGGTGGGGCGTCTCGACTTACGCCGAAATTGCGGAAAGGCGTGAATTTACTGTAAGTAGATATTTTTTCAGCCTCGGATCGTTACCCGCCAATCTTACTTTACTTGGTCCCTTTTTACTCCTTCACACTCCTTGGGAGTCGGATTACTAACAGTGACTTCAGTCTCGTCGCTAAAATTATGTCCACGTGTAGTCTTAAAGGTGTTTTAGAATACAGTTGCTCAAAAAGTAGGTAACTATTTTGATAGGTATCTGTTTAAAGTGTGAAAAGTTTGTCATTTCCAAACGAGTGCGTTTTGTCTTCTGACGTCTGGTGAGTGTAAGCTTTTTGCGCAATAGAGCTTTTGGTTTTGCTTGATACACGTTCAAAATTGGCATTTTCACTCGTCCCTATTGTTAACGCTCGTTTTCGCTCGTGCCAACATAACTAAGGACTTGAGAAAAAATGATAAACTTCTCGCACTTGCATCAAAATGTACTATTTCGTGTAGGTACAGTCGAGTTCGCCAATATATACACACTTTTGCACCTTACCACGTTGTAATAATGTCCAAAAGTGTAGACATATTAATGAACTCGACTATACAAGTAGATACACTTTGAAGAAACCTATTTAACTACAATACCTAACTATTACTGACTAACTGTTATTGTGTATTTTGTGTTTGTATTTACTTTCTATTGTATAATTAAGTGTATAACCGGGCGAGGTGAAGAACAAGGGAAACTTAACCTTAAGAATGCGATGTGAACAGAAACGGAAAAAGGTTGAGAAGGGAAAAACATGGAAAGTAGGTAAAATAAAAGCCTAGTCAATAAAATTACATAAACTTGTACTTAACATATTAATGTATTGTGTTTGGTATTAACCAAACGTGGCGAGCGAGAAAATGTAGAGGCCTATAGGGTAAAACAGATAGCCATATAAGAATTTAAAAAGTCATGCATGATACCACTTAAGTAAGTAGGAATAACTCAGACACCTAAAGAATTTTTTTTTGAGAGCGGCAGTGTGGTGCTTAATGTAAAAGCAGCTCCCAACCAAACTCGACGTGCGACAGAAGTACACTAAGAAATCTCCATCTTAACTTGTCGTAAAGATATTTCCTTACTTACTTAATTTCAAAGAGCACATTATTATAATGAAGACGTTTGTTTCAATCCACATATTTATACAAAACCCACGCAAATGTATTTTTTATGTGCATAATTTCTTAAGACATCCACGCGCGTTAATATCGCGGCCGCGCGCCTTAATGAGCCCTGAGACGTGTCGTATATTTACAAAGTGTATCCGACACCAGAACTATGTCACAATTTCGACAGGTGGGAGCAGAATCCCCGCAAACACATTAAAGCGACGGTACTCCCAGCGGTGTTAATGTAGATAAAACATTAATATGTATGAGGCTAGCTTGTTTGGCGCGGAGCTTAGATTTCACCCTCTCGATGAATAAAGAATTTCAGGTCAGCCCTAGTTAGACGTTGCGTGACTGTAAGTGCGATGGTATCGACGCGCCGGCCCCTTCTGCTTATCAGCGGACTGGCTTTAAGACAGGAAATAAACCATTCTGGACGGTAGTAATTGTTGAAGAAAAGGTGAACGAGCCGTCCCCGATTGTTCCCGGACCAGTGTGCTTTATAGAGAAACCTTAGTCGTGACCTTTTTGAACTAACTATACGTATGTGGGTAGATTTCAATCGCGCAGTCTTATGAACGAGTACATCGACACGCGCGGTGGTTCTAACTAATATTGTACGAAAGGTTACGGTTAGGTACTGACGTTGATGGACCGACTGAATCGGCTTAGTTGTTTCGATTTTCATCAACCTACGGGAACGGTTCAAGTTTCAGTGCATTTTATGTCCTTCATAATTTCAAGAGGCGCTTGAAATTTTGACTTACTACTTCAACAATTTACGTTGCAGGTCTTACATATTAATGAACTATTAACCATTATATATTTTCTATCCGCCATCGCGTTTCCAGCTCAAACGTACCGTCACAGTACCTATGAGATTTATTGATTTCCAGAACTAAATAGTTCACTGCCATAAATTATTCCCAGTATTAGGTATACCGTTCAGTTGATTATGTAAACGGTCGCTTTGACCTACTTTTAGCTTTTTACTCTTTTGGGTTTGAATTTTTTGGCATTGTCGGTAAGTAAATTAATTTATCTTTGTTTGGTATTGTAGATAACTAGTAGAAATGCCTACAGCCAAAGTAAACACAATGTAATAATGAAACTATTTACGCAGATACCTAGAATAAAGAAGACGATAGATTACGTAGAATAAAAAGCTTCATTCTCGGCATAAATCTACCAGAGATAATCAATACTCAGCGAATTAACCAGCTCTTAGCTCGTACCTTCCTCTTTTTGCAATCAAATATTTACTCAGTGCTCATCATTACTCAAAGTGGCTCTGAGCAGCGTGCGCTGCAGTCTAAACGATGCGACCGTGTCCTAGCCTAGGCCATCGCTCGCTCACAAAACAACACTCCGCCGGCGATTTTGACGCTAAATTGAATCCAAATTGCGGAGAATCTCGCTTAAAGCCCCGGCAAATAGTGACTTGCAAATAGGTAGGGACGTGGAAAACATTTAGGGCACTCAATCCACCCTTTTGCCTTTTCTGCAAATTAAATGAGAATATAAGTACTCAGTTCGTGACACGGGACGCATTTTGGTTTAGTTTATCGGCAAAACGGCACTTCTCTTTCAAAGTATCTGGCAACGGCAATAATGCTGCCAACCCTAATTAAAAACTGGAAAAAGCGGAAAAAGTTTAAACTTATTCATGTTGTACAACGCTCACTTCAGTTTGGTAGCGTGAATAAACGAGATTTTACTGTTGAAATTGCGCTCGGGTAAATTCTTGTTGCAGGAGTTTTAATAATTAATATGTATTGTATGTACTTACCAGCAAAACACTAAATCGAGAGTGACGGTTTTGTAACTGATTTTACGTCACTTTTTTGCATTAAATTTTATCTGTAACACCTCTGTATAATAATAATAATCAATGTTACAACGTATTGGACCTTGAAAAAAGGAGAAGTTTTAATATCTCAAAATGACAACATGTATATGTCTGTGAACTTAGCATATCAATTTCGGGAATAGATATAACATGTATCGCTCGCAGTTCTAGCTATATGTAAAAGAAAAGTTCATCGAAACTATTACTACCCACAAGTGATGTATGAAATTGAATGCACCGAATGCCGCGTCAATTCAATCCGCTCTGCTTTCCAAAGATTTAGCTCCTCGAGCGTTTCTTAGTAAACAAACAGAATTGTCGCCAAAGGAGATGACACAACGTTTAAACGTATTTTAATTCTTATTTCGGAAACCCAGTAAATATTTCATGATTCTGTTTTAGAAATACGAGTGATATTGTTTTCTTATTTTATTTAAGAACCGCTCTTGTCGGTGGAGTAACCGCCATGTCTCTCAGATATTGTTTTACCACTTGAAAAAGAGTAACTATTAGTTGACCCGGCGAACTTCCTATCCCGAAGGCGATTCCCAATTCCGATACAAATTGATTTTACTTTTTTTAGATATTCCTTTAGATTTTTCCCATTTTTTTCTTTATAATTGATTGATTATTTTTATTAATCATCCAATTCCGTCCAGCAGTTCTCGAGCGTTAGCCAGACTAACATACTAATTAATTCACGCAGTATGAAAGTCAATCCAGCCTTCAGTACAACTTTCAAGTAACGACCTAAATCTCTATATTACATACAGAGACGAACTTAGCTTTCCAGACGGAAACGATTCAACTAAACTATTGTATTTGCCAACTTACGGTAATGGAAGCCTACAGTTCACTTGGGCCGCAACAGAAAAAGACAAGTTACACAATATTGCACAATTCACCTCAACAATTTCGCTTTATATCTCGAGTGGAGGCGGAGAAACACTGCAGATGTGCTAGTCATCTCGTACAAATGCTGCACAATATCGTGTCTCCATTCAACTTCGAGCACATAAAGGGCATCGACGATAAAAGCGTTCGCAATCGCATTCGAACTAGAATCGAGTTCAAAATCATAAAAATTAAATTCTGTATCTTGGAAGAAGTTTCCCGTTTCGGAGATGGCGCCGGCCCGCTTTGTGCCGCAGACAATGCCCGCCAAATAGCGACTTCGCTCATATTTCATTCGAATAACAATGACCCGTCTTTCGCTTTATCCAATATTCAATACTTGATCGCGGAGTCGGAACGCTTTGTGGGACAAGATTAACAAAACGAAACAAGTGAAAATCAAACGTTGTATGGGCAGCTCCGATACAAAGTCGCACGCGTCCCGTCTGTCGGGACGTTATTGTATTGTTAACCCGGATAAATCCGGACCTTTCTGCGCACTCTCATTAATAACGTCTAATCTACAATGTTTAAACAAAGAAGCGCTTGCTATACAGCCGGAGCCGTCGACCGCGGCCGACCGGTCCGGCGGTACGTCGTTATCCGTTCGTCACCGGACAACAACGCGACAAGGGTCTGCTCCTCAGATTGCAAATTAAATTAGAACGTCCGCGCGATGCTATTTAAACTCATTTTAAATGTGTAAGTTTTAAAGGGTCGTCTAATTCATGAACCTTCTCTAAGTACGACCATTCAATTTACATGTTCAAACTCATGCATGACTCAGGACTGATTTGCATTCCCTGTCTGCGTGGTGCAACCCAAACAACGACAAGATAATCGGAGAGGGTCGAGCGTCTGGATTGAGACAAAAATATAGAGATATTTATCAAGCGGAGCTCGACCCGTTGCTGTTTACCAGCGGCGTGCATTGCCCCTCGTAAATCGTTTAAAGGTTGGGCGTTCTCCATCCTCAAGATGAATGCCCTTGTCGGGCTGACATATTTACTGTCCGCCACATGGTCTCCACTCCCACTCCCTTGAACATGTATCTCCAGCACCACTAATATAGATAGGCCCGATGAATAATAAACGCGCTACTACTGGCTACGAGAAATTCATCGAGTACAAATTCAGCTGATTCCATGAACGAAACGAAAGTAATCTTTCAGAAAGCAAACGCTATTTATATACGTATTGTTGATTATGTTACTTTATTAATGTACTGAAAGTGTGCTCTCAACGTGAGTATGAGACGAATAGAGCTTAAACGAATAAGTGATAGCGGCGATGTATCGTAGAAGCGAAGCTTACGCACCCGTGGATGTAGCATACGTAAAGTGCGGTATGGCATATTACCCATTTTTCATCTAAATCGTGTGACTTTTGCCCGTTCGCGCGCGTAATGTAGCGCACTTTATCGTCAGTAATCCTACCGTAACGGCTCCGCTGCTCAGCCTTCCTGGAGGCTCGAGGAATCGAGCAGCGCTGTGTTTTGTATCCATGTTAAGACGCAATAAAAGCCCACCGCCTCCGCCATAAAGCGTAATGCTTTTAAAACTGAAACCACTTCATTTACCCGTGGCGATAGGGCATTATGATGAGAAATAAAAAACGCATGTAAGTACGTGTCGCTGTACTAGTGTTTTCAATTTGGTTCATAAATAGGAGAACAAGTTTTTAAAGCCTCATTTCTTCAATAACATTTATGGAATATAGTAGTTTGAGCACCTTCATCGAACTCTATAATGATATATAGATGAAATAACGAACTTTACAAAACTCGTTTAAATAAATATGGTTAGGTACTCTGTTTGTAAGAATAGACGTGTTATTCGCTTAGCGGCCGACGCTCTTTTTCATTACTTATTTATCATTACCCTATTACGTTTCTTTTGGGCGTGTTAGTAAAATATGAATTCGACCGACCACGTAGTCCGTGTGGGACAATAGTTCGGTGAACAAAGACATTATCGCATTACTGACACAGGTAAGCGTCCCCGTCGAGGTTCTATTTCATTACATGACGTTCTGAAACTTTACACAAAATGGATACTTTAAAAAAAAATTGATGTAAATATTATCATTTGCGTGGCTTTTGTTTACGTCACTCGTTTTGTTTATAAACAGTACTAGTACTAAATAGTACCATATTAGTAAGACTAGAACGATCGATGCAAAATTAACGAATGGAAACTGTAGAAGTCGTTTATCGATCTTTCCTGGTAAGATTTTCTGTAGAATCCTGTTTAACGCTTCCACCAGGCTGGCTTTACCGCTGTCAGGCTACAATTTTCATCGCTTTATAAGCCACCCGACTCAAGGACTTTGTTCAGTAATCCTTGTCACAACACCTGCCTTATTGCTATGCTATGACAACATCAAAATCGCTTCGCTTTCATTGGAGCATTTTGATTTTTCTTAGAGAATTCAATACAATTACGAATTTGTTGGAACAAAAAGCTTCGTTTAGCGTATTTTAATACTTACCTATGTGCAAATTAAATAATTGATATCTTTAAAATATGTACAGATCCTTAGTGAAAATATATCACTCAATGATTTCACATTTGGGCCAGGTACCTACAGCTTAAAAATTTTCACAACTAATCGCTCTAATCAGATATTTGTATGCAGAAAAACTACTAAAGTTTGTTTTGCCTCTCTTAGTCGTTTGAATTAAAACTCGGTGTTGATGAGTCATGCATGATAAATTGATAATGAAAATGACACAGAGTTGCGTTTCAAGAAATCAATTAAATTTGCAGCAAATTGGGCTTTTGACCTTAATAAGCGACTTAAACTCGAGAGTTTACAGCCCGGCTCCTATATCCACAAAATGCCTCGTTTTGGCTACTACTACTACAGCCTTTTTGCGTCCTACTGCTGAGCACAGGCCTCCTCTCATCACGAGAGGGTTTGGGCTAGAGTCCCCACGCGGGCCCAGTGCGGATTGGGGACTTCACACACATCTTTGAATTACTTCGCAGATGCGTGTACCTTTCCTCACGATGTTTTCCTTCACCGAAAAGCTCAGTGGTAAATTCAAATTGAATTTCGCACATAAGTAAACTTAGAGGTGCGAGCCGGAATCGAACCCTCGGCACGAGAGGCGGCATGAGACGGCAAGGTTGAGATTTGAGATTTGCGGCATAGAGAATCTGAAAAAAATTAACCATCCAAAACGAGAACCCAGCCCAGCATAAAGAACTCGAACTTTGATTAAATGACTATAAATAGTCTAAAACCCACAGTCGAGTCTTGTAAATGAAGACTGCATAGTCTTGAGCATTTTTCCCAACACTACCTACCTGGAACTGAACTCACAATGGTAAAAGTAAAATCGGTTGTATAAAATGGTAAGTCCATTTTATACAGCTTATCCAGCTTAATATTTGACGTGTTTTGATTTTATTAAAACACATTTTTGATTACGAGTATAAGCGTAAATAAGCCAAGAACAATGCTAGACCCTTGTCAAGCTGCTCGTATGTACGTCATCCCTAATTCTGCCGCCCCAGACGTTCGCGCCCACAGACGGACTTAAGGCTGTGTTGGTTCAAATATAAACTTAATGATACTACGTCTCAGTTCGTGTGAAAACGGATGACAAATTTGAAGTAGGTATACTGTATGCAGGGTTAAGTCAGGTGTCCCTCATATTCTTTGATGTCACAATTCCTACGGATTGTTATCTACGGAACAATCTGTAACTTGAGCTTGGATACTAGGGTTGTTGTTAGCATTACGAATGGATTTCCATTACGTACCAAACGAAGTAAGACTAAAGTCCGAGATACGAGAGATCTTCTTCTATATTTAAATGAAACCGAAGATTTTTTTATGTCATTCGTAGACAAACGAGCCCACAGGCCACCTGATGGTAAGGGTCACTGCGGCCCATGGAAACCGAAATCTCATGATTTCTTATTAAAAAACTATAAACATACGGAGTGCAAACACTGCTATTTGGCGGTAGGTAAGCGGGGAAAGACGGTGGTACTAATCCGGAAGGACCTAGCACCAGGCCCTACCACCATAAAAAATATTCCAATACTCTTAGGAGGACGTAATGGAAGTAGACTTCCTATAAAATCTATAGCACCCATAGACATATAATACTTCGTATAGACCGGGTCTACGCACATGACATATAACCCCACTTTGTTGGTGCCCAATCCAAGTTTGGTCACCAATCGTGACACAGTGCTCAGCAAGACACCGGCGAGTGCGGATGTCAAACAACATATACGCAACCCTTAAAAAATGCCGACTTGCGTGATAAAAGGCTGCAGAAATCATGTAGGCAAAGTGAAAAAGTGTCATGAAATATCGTTTCATCGGTGATTAACATTACCTTGTGTTTATTCCATCAATCGAAAACATTCTCGTAGTTCATGCAGTTGACCACCAGACGGCGCTGTATTTCGTTGTATGAAGAAAATGGCGACTGAATATTCGGATGGACCTATCCCTTAGTATAAAAATCATTGATAGCACCCTTTTTGACGTCAGCGTCTTGTTTATCATTTGAAATTTAACTACGTAATATCTTTCCGCTCAGGCGATCAAAATTCCCTCGAATTTAATATACGTCAAACCTATTTCAAATCATAGTAAGCTGTTTGCATAGGGTTAGGGATCACATATCCCTAAAGAGCATTAAAGTGTACCAGTTTATTCTGTTTTCTATGAAAACCACCAGCTTCATTTTTATAGAGATTAGCGAATGAATACTGAAACTATTACATACTTTATTTTGTTTGGTTGTATTTCATTTAAGTCCTTGATTTCATGAATAAAACCTGTACCTACTACCGACCAGAAAATGCATTCTCATAGGTATTTTTTCTTCTCAATTCCGGTCTCGCGCAGTCTTGTCAATTTTTAGACGTGAAACGACTTTCAGAAAAGTGGAATGTCATACTCGTATTTCGTCACGAGTTAGTTAATCCCGTCTTACCTTAATAGCTACAAAACATGCTTTTATTGTCATTATTTAGCTTATATAGTCAGCTCGGAGTTATGGCCTTAAGTTAAGTATCACGAGCGGACGGGGTCGCGGAATCAGACGTTTCACGTTAAAACCAATGGCCGTGTCCACCGACAGATCCCCACCCATTTTTATGACATTGATTGGCAAACGAGCACACTGGCCACGTGATGAATTGAGGTCTCTGTAGCCTATGCTCGTAGGAACCATAAGACCACGAATGTGTCGTGAACCTTGTGGACCAAGATTGATTGCTGATCATCGACTCTCACAGGAATAACAGTGCGAGCACTGCCTATTGGCTATATCTTTGAAAACGGCACAGAGTATTTAATAGTTACTACATACAGAATGGCCACGGAATCATCCGCCTGAATCTAGCCGGTGCGTAACTCGCGCCAACTCGCCCTTACCATCATTTGCTTCATCCAGAGATGGAGAGTGAATCGTACTGCGCGTACCGGTACACACACATTTAGATGTACAAAGGTCCTCGCACGCAAACATTGACACTTCATTCGAATTGTGTTCGAAATCGTGCTTTTATAGGCCATGTCCGCCTTGTGAAAACGGTTTAATTCCATCAACAACCAACGTTGCCATCGTCTACGGCTTTGTATTTTGTTCTAGCATAAAAAGCGTTTTTAGCAATTGCACATGTCCCCCTGTAGGAATCGACTACACGAATCCAGGCCATCAATACCCCCAAAACACTAAATAAATACTCGCACGTCGTAACACCGACAGTATATTTAATAACTGTCTTTTTTACGGCGCAATATTCCGAGTTTTTTATACTTATATCGAGCAACATCTGCCAACCCTCATTTCCTCCACCAACATTGTGGAAGGAATTTAGTCCAATGACGTTGTAATAAATTTTCCCCTCTCATATGATCCATAAAGGCAGAACGCTGGACCTTCGAGATGCTCCGTAATAAGAGCACCCGTAAATTAACTAGCCCACTTTTTTACATACCGCTGCTGGGAAGGCAAAAACGCCGTAATGATTTGATAAACTTCAAAAAGGACCTGAATAAGTTGCATCATACATAAGTAGGTTATTGTTAGGGCCGATTGGAGCAACCTATACCTACCTAATAGCAGTTAATCTGAAAGTACAAGAATTTCATATACATATGAAGTCTTTATCTATGTGACGTCAAGTTTTGAAGCTGCTAAAGGACTTCTTACTTTCATTTTACCGGTGAGGCGGATTTTAATTCTTAGTTTCTTAGAAACTTTTCAAGTCGGGTACACTGGCAAGTGAAATAACAATTTTTGTGTTTATTTTAAAGTATATATTACATTTTAAGCATGCAACGAATCCAGGATTGAATTAGGTAGAGAGGTTGTTTCTGCTGCAAATAAATACTATTGTGAAATAATACCGCGGTGCAGCGTACAATGCGCACGGTCGCTTTTACCCAAATTGCATTTGGTCGTCCAATAACTTTGGATATTTTTCTAGTGCACTATTTAAATTCAGTGCTAATTGAATTGTGCGTGCGCTATGAACGATAGAAACTGCTCCTTTTGTTCATTGTAACACTAAAAAGCATACGATCCACTGATTCGATAAACGGATTTGATATGACTTTATTAGAGGCAGAGAGATATGAACTGATCTTGATCGCGAGTGACAAAAAACAAAGCAAAAATGTACCTGTACTTGTCATTTTCAAGTGTTATTCTGTAGCTGTAATTTGTGGCTTTAAGAACTTTTTTTCTGTATTTGAGCTAATAAAATGTAAACGAAACTGCATACAGTGTGTCCGGGATGAAGTGCACAAACGAATAGGGATGAAACGTGATGATATTTTATCAATGAAAAAAAAAATGAAAATTCTGCCATTATTTTTTTGATGATTTTTACAAACATCATTGAAGACATAAGATATCTATCTCCCCTTCTTAAAGGACGTATTGACTTTAAATCAGCGGGATTATAAACACAAAGCCTTAGTCACGTTATTTAAATACAAAAATATTCAAAAAAAAACATCATCACATTTCATCCCTATTCGTTTGTACTCTTTATCCCGGGACGCACTGTATAAGGTAGTTTATAACACCACAACAGCCTATTTACGTCCCACTGTTGGGTACAACCTCTCATCACAAGAGGATTTGGGATTTAGTCCCACGCGAGCCCAGTGCAGAATGGGGACTTGACACACATCCTTGAAATACTTCGCAGATGCTTACACGTTTCCTTATATATTCTCATTCAAATTGAATTTCGCACATAAATAAATTCAGAGGTGAAAGCCGGATTTAAACCCACGACCCTCTGCATGAGAGGTCAAAAAACTAGGCTACCGATTATTTTTTATACTAATACTAGCCGATGCCCGCGAACTTCGTCCCGCGTAGACTTAGAATTTGCGTACCCGATGATACTAAACAGTTAAAGTTAAGATACTAGACAGTTAAAGTTATAGAAGTATTGAAACATTGGTTTGATCCGTGGAATACCCGTTCCCGTGGAAATATCGGGATAAAATGTTATTGCCCGGGTCTCAAACTATTTCCATACCACATTTCATCCAAATCGGTCCACTCGTTGAAGTAAAGGAAGGACAAACAAACAAACAAATAAACAAACAAACTAACAAACACACTTTCACATTTATAATATTAGTATGGAAGTATGGATTTAAATTCAAGTGTAACTTAAACTAAAATACTGGCACAGGAAAACTAGCAAACTGATTCACTACCACTTGAAAATCCCTCGTGTGTAAAATTTTTATATTTGCATGAAAATTCCTAACATTCCCGCCGTAGATAAGATGACATTTCACGAAACCCCTAGGGAGCCGTTGGATGTTCGTTTATACAAAACGCAGAAAGTTAATAAAATGTTGTTACGTTAATAGATGGCTAATAAATAAGAACACGGTGACTAAGAAACGAAAAAACAGAACATGATTTATAAACCCACTAGTGTTTGCAGCAGCGAACGCTTCCGTTCTATTTATCCCAGTCTATTTTGCCAAGTTATAGTAGAATTGTATTTATGGCTACAAAGTAAAATCATAATGCAAGCACGAGACCCTTTTTCAGTTTTTTTTTAAGTTTCATAACTAAGTATAATAAATATGTAAGAGCCCGAACGCAGCTCGCCACTTTCCCTGTAGGTTACGCGGAGAATTTGTCGCAGCTATTTCTCGTGGCCGGCTAGAGGGGTGCGGTTGCCAATTTATTTTTCGGTATTCGTTCCCGTTCCAATTATTTTCGGGCACGTTACTGGAGCATAAATCTGCGAGCTGGTCCGAAATCTGCACGCATCGCCTTGTTTGTAGTTCGGACTTCGGTAGCCCACCTAACTAATGCGATACCGTGCCAGATTTATGTTTCTCTACAAAAAAAATAGAATGGATGCGGCGTATGAAATCCGCGCTAGTGCCGCCCTCTAATCTCTACTAAAATATGTAAATGCTGAACTCTGACGGCTGATCTGATGTAGAGATAGAGTGCTGAAAATGATGTAAATATTAGGATCTTAAATAGATTTGGATTTCTTTGCCTTATGAATAATGGATTTGGTAAGGGTAATCTTCCTTTTTTGATGTGTTTAACGGAATCGTGTGCCAATGCTGACTTTTACTTAAAGCTTTCGGTACCTATGTCAAAATATTTTGTCACAAAACTGCATTTTTTATTTTTTTATTACGCATGTTTCAGACATAATATCTTTGAAATCCTTGATCAGTTAATAATTTCAAACAACTTAAAACCTTCATCATTACAACATTACTGTATCATGGCTCGTGACTTCGCCCTTGTTGAATTCGGTTCCCTCGTTCCCGCGGAAATTATGCCTTTTCCGGATAAAATTTAGCCTATCCTTTCCCGGCAGTCCCGACGGTTCGATTCTATTAAAAATATACGCTCATTTTAAAAAAGTAGCAAAACCTACATATACTAAAACTGTACGTTATTGCAGACAAAAAACACGATCATTTCATAAAAATAGGCACCATTCGCTGGCCCAGAGTGGCGGAATAAAAACAATTAGCCTCGGCCCGTGTGCCAGTTCTCCGTCTTTCCACATTAGCGTTAAAAGCGTACAGTCCCAGCATCTAGGTTTAAAAGCGAGGCGTTCCAAAGAGTTTCTAACTTATTTCGACACACTTACCGCGGCAAGTTGGCAAGCCAAATACTGCAATGACAATGTTTTAATTTTAACAAAATATTTATGATGTAATTTTTGTTTCAGGTAACAATGATTCTACTACGGGCTGTGGTTTTAAACAAGGATCCATGTATGTGTTCAGTTCGGCTTATCGGTTTCTATTTTCACCTTTGGGGAGTGACAATGTATGGAAATGAAAAATGCTACGCCTATAAAACTATTATTTAAATCAAATCAAATTATTTATTCAGCAATAGACCACATCTGGGCACTTACACGTCATTTATACAATTTTACACGAGAATCTAGTATATTGTGTTATAGTAGGTACAAAAATTTATGAGAATATTTATTTATGATAGTACATATCCATATCCATACTATAATATTATAAATGCGAAAGTAGCTCTGTCTGTCTGTCTGTTTGTTACCTCTTCACGCTTCAACCGCTGGACCGATTGAGATGAAATTTGGCATAGAGATAGTTGGAGCCTCGGGAAAGGACATAGGCTACTTTTTATTCCGGAAAAACGCATAGTTCCCGCGGGAACGCGATAACCGAATTCCACGCGGGCGAAATCGCGGGCAGAAGCTAGTACTAAATAACGAACGACGTACATTTTGACTGCTAATAGGAGCGAATGAAAGAAGAAAACGTGTTGTGCCGACCCCACATAACGTGGGAAAAGGGCAAGCAAATGATGATGATGATGACGTACATTTAATCTTTTTGTAATAGATACATGATTACGACAAAGGATTTTAGAAAACAGTGAAATATAAATGTCCAAATATAGAATGAAATGAAAACAGAGTGGAGCGACTGAGCGAGGATTTTAAATATTCGCTAACAGATGCAGATGCACGTTCGAGTTTAATCTCTAGAGTGGGGAGGCCTAACTGTAGATATTATCTTCTCTATATAATAAAAATGAATTGCCGTGTGTTAGTCTGACTAAGGCTCAAGAACTGCTGGACCGATCTGGATTATTCTTTTTTGTTTTATTCCCTAAGAAATGTAAAGGAACGCCTAAAAAAGATAATAACTTTGTATATGGCAATCCGTGGTGATACGAAGTTCACCGGGTCTACTAGTATCTAATATGTTAGGTACCAGCATGTTAGTCACACCACATACTGCTGATTGTTGTTGTTCTATAAATTCAAGCAACCAAATAATAAATTAATTCGGCTATTAGAAGAAAAATGTAATTTTCTATTCGTATATGAAAAAATGAAGTGTTCACAATTTACATAGATCCTATCTTCCTTCAGCTGTCTACACACTTTACTGAAATAAACCGAATCACATTTTCTGTCACCGATAGACCCTCGTCCAATCAAGAAAGCCGTCACAGTCCTCTTGCAGCATTTTTCTTCAAAATACGTCTATAAAGTTAATTAGAGTGTAATGACCCTGGGCGTTATAAATCTCCTTTCGCAAACGCTCGGGCGAGCACCGCTGCTATGGCTTCCAGACGGCGGTCAGCCCCATTAATACCCTTCGCACTTTTATTACGCAACTAATTACCTATTTATCCACTTTCCCACCGAAACGAAGAGTTAATTCGAGGTTCTATAACCCAGAAACACTCATCCGTCACTCTCGGAGTTCGGAAAGCTATAAACCTGTGCTTCACTGAATGAAAATATTCCACATTGTTAAATACACATGAATGCTCATACATGCTTATTTACATATGTCTGATTCACTTTCATTCGACCATAGCGGCTACGGCTATTCAAATATTACAAGGGATTCACCAGGGGAGGATCGAAAATATCCTGTTATGTTCTGTCTATTTTTGCTTTATCCCAGATAATGTTTCTGAGAAAAGAAATCTCTTCTTGTTTAAGCTACAAACATCCGAGTATTTTTTTAATGTTAAGATATATAATAATAAATGCCGATAATTCATTTTTTTTTTCACTCTTTAATAGACATCACTCTTTAATAGTCATCATTTAGATTCGTTACATTAACCTTCGACGTTTGTTTGTTTTTTTATCTACCTATAGACAACACCGAAACAGCACTTTGACTTACAGAGTATTTAGTACATTTTAATGAAGACCTTTCTAATAACTTATAGCATTTCATAGTTAGTTTCAGATAAAGTCTTGTTTTAACAAACCTATATTTTGATCGTTCTTTGCAGAAATTATTCGTTAATTATAATGATAATAATAAATCATTTAGTCGCACACACTTTTATTGATCTTTATTTCTGTCTTTGTATGTACAGTCAGCAGCAGAAGTAGATAAGCTGTCTAGGTGTTCAAAATGACCTACACACGACCTTATTCTTAAGACGTGAAGGGCGTGTGTAGGTCATTTTGAACACCTGGACAGCTTATCTACTTCTGCTGCTGACTGTACATAGAGACAAATAAAGATTAATAAAAGTGATGCGAAACGGTCCCGACTCAGCATGTGTCTGCTGTAAAGCCAACGCTGGTCTTCCTTCGAGACCGCTCGGTGAGAAAACAGAACAACACAGACAAAAATACGCACAATAATAATAAAACAAAACAATTAAAAAGAGCTAAACTAAGAAGGAACTGAAAATGTCATCATCATCACCATTTCAGCCGATAGACGTCCACTGCTGGACAAAGGGTCCCCTAAGGCGCGCCACTCAGACCGGTCCTGTGTCACTCGCATCCACCGCGTTCCCGAGACCTTTACAAGTTCGTCACTCCATCTTGTTGGAGGCCTACCGACAGCTCGTCTGCCGGTTCGCGAACGCCACTCCAGAACTTTCTGGCCCCAACCGACAATTTACGTTGCCTAAAAACGAACGCTTCGTTTCACATAGCAGCAGTTCATCCAAGCCACTCTAGCGAGAGATGATACGAGTAAAGAGCATCAATATGAACCGCACCCATCTGTCATGCTAACAAGCGTCGCTCTGCACCGGACTAGTCATTTATGACACCTAAATCTGGTAACGAAGATGAGCAACAACCCCGACATTTCCCGTGACAGTATAGCACCCGACGTGCATGCCGCTACAAGTTTTATGAGCCAGCCCGCTTCACTGTCCCTAGATTGTTACGCTTTTTTCCTTTTTGCAACGCTCTGTGGCGAGCGACGAAATGCCATTTTTGGACAGCTATTTTCCACGTTTGGTCCTGCTGCACCGGGTTAAGAGAAATGACGATTTTAAAAGAGCATTTTACCTGGTGCCATCTAATCGTCTAATTAATGTAATTTTCTCAAACATGCAATGAAATATTCACATTATGTTCTCCTTATTAGCCTGGGAAGTATCACATTTCAGGCGCGGCTAGACAATTGGTCTATAATGAAATTTCATACAAACGTCTAGGCCTAGACCGGCAACTAGCTTTTTTTAAATTTCCATTTGATACATTTGTGACACAGCATCTTGGCATTCCGCCATTTAAAAAAGCTACAAGCAATATTTACTCTATGGTTCGCTATGACATTCTGCCAATACAGCTATTAAAAAAGCATGAACCTTGCTACATAGGTATCGCAGTTTTATTTATGTAAAAAATACAAAATATATTATATATAAAATATTATTTTATTTATTTATTTCATTACATGTTTAAGAAAAGCACTATACATACATCGGCGGGGAACGGAAGTTGTCGGCCTCGTAACTATCCGGCCTCACTTCGTTCGGCCGTATATAAAACTCGGCCTGCAACATCCTCCTTCCCGGCCTCTATAGTAATGTACTATTTTTACGTGATACATACACAATCTAAGCAGTTTGTATATTACAAGCAGGTATTTAAGAATTCTTTATCGGTGTTTATAGGTATCTGTCTATATTAGTATACTGACGTTTTTATTTGAGCGTAAAACGTATCCATCGCAAAAATATACACGAATATCCAGAGCTAAGTTCCACGTCTTATTATGCATTCCACGATTGCCCGTCCCTCGATGTTTACCCACTCTGCTGTTGTCAGTTTCCTCAGAACTCAGATCAAAATGTTTACGAGCCGAATACATAGGTATACGTGGAGATAAGATTCAGAAGTGATTTACAACGTCTGGTTCTCTTAAGGAACCCTATATTATTTTTCTCTTTGATGTACAAATGGTTTTCCTTTGTACATTCAACTAAAAACCCTTGTGAGAACCTTTCTTGTAATTCAAAGAGAGAAATACAATCTGGATACCTAGGGTGCGTAATAAACTCGGGAATTTAATATGGTTCTTGCTACGAATTATGCGTTTCATTTGGAGACCCAGTCCAGCGGGCATGGTAAAAAGTAATGGTTTTATTAGTCTCCGATCGCATGCAAAACGACAGCTTAATCAGAATAAAAAACCGGCCAAGAAGCGAGTTAAACTCGCGTGGAGACCGACCCTTGATTATTTTTCAATGACGTCATTTTCAAACCGTTTCACAGTATAAGCTGTTTTATATGATAGATTTCAAATACCATGGACTTCTTGTTAATGTTCCTGTAATCTATAGATCAATAACTATCCTCCGTATTATTTCCAAATTTTTAGGTCCAATGGTTTCTGAGATAAGGGGGGGACGGAATGGTCATTTTTAGCCTATTTTCTTAAATAACTAGAAAAGTATTGACTAAAAAAGGAATAAAAAAATAAATTTGAGACCCTCATAAGAAGTACTTTCATTTGATATGTCACACGATATAGTTTGAAAAATTTCATTAATATTTTTTCAAATTTAGCCCCCAAAAAGAGGGTCTATGTTTAAAATTCATCTATTTCCGTTACACGTCCGTTTTTGGGTCACAAACTTACATATACGTACCAAATTTCAATTTAATCGGTCCAGTAGTTTCGGAGAAAGTGGACTGTGACAGACGGACGGACAAACACACGAGTGATCCTATAAGGGTTCCGATTTTACCTCTCGAGGTTCGGAACCCTAAAAAAGGTCGAAAACATGTTTACATCACCCTTGGCCAAAAAGTGGGATTTTCTGCCCGCTACACGGAGAGAAAATCTCACTTCTTGGCCAAGGCAAGACGTAAAACTTTTGACAAACCACGGGCGGTAATTCGTAAAGCCCCAGATCGCATATTTATGGCCCTCACCTGGCGGTTCGGGCCACAGAAACCTGCGATCTGGGACATTTACGAATTCACCACCCTAGGTATGTAATGTACTATTAAATGTCTGCAGGAAATCATTGTATTACAGTCCATAACGATAAGGCAGAATGCAAGTCATTCAACGTTTTACAATCTGCGTAAATAACGGGGTGAAGCCTGCGCTCGTGAATGCGTCCACTGCCGCCAGTTCCAATTTAACGCACAATAAAAGTGTTGGAATCCGTTGTTTTCAGAGATGAGAGATGTGGAATGGCATTGTGCATCGAAAAGCATACCTTCCATTGTGGTCGCGGTGACTGCCGGGCTTTCATCTCAAGCACAATGGGAAATCTTATCTGCCCCAGCTTTATTCCGCCAGGCTGATTTAATCACGCTGAAATAAAAACAATGCCACTGTTTTCTGTACTTTTACAACACGTTCCAATTGTATAATGTGTTTGCAGTTTTTATGGTTGCACTTTACATGTTTTTACTAAACAACCGTTGTTTTTTTTTGCTACTACTTTGAAAATCTTCCATAACATTTGATGTCACCCAAATGCTCGTACTGTAGGTAGTTTTTAAAATGATTTTAAAAAGTTTCTTCAATAATTTTAATTGTTATATTCGTTTTTTGGCGTTTTTACTTCAAATACTTTCTGATGTGGTAGGACCTGGTGCTAGCAGGGTTAAAAAGCAGTGCTCAATCTGTTATGTTCCGGTAAGGGGTTAAAGCAGCCGGTGAATTTACTGGCACAGAGGCATTCCATCTTAGGCCTCAGGGTAGCCAACGTACTCGATATCTTATGATAGTTATGATTATCATTAAGATTTCGGTGTCCATGGGCCGCAGTGACCCCTTACCAGCAGGGTGCCTGTGTGCCCGTTAACCTAATCATACTGCATAAAAAACTCAAAAAGTCGTCAGGTATTGAAGTAGCTCTCTATCCCATTTATTAACCATCTATCCCATTATCTTTTTCTATATAACCAACTTCAAATTGCTAATTGCTTTGAGACTTTACATTTTGTTTTGGTTGTGCTGTCGCGTCACTCATCGTCGTGGAAAGCGATTGTCTAAAAAAAGACCCGCCCCGGCTCCAAATAATTGGGCCTCGTTAAAATGTTTCCTGATAAAAGAAGAAAAGAAAGGAGACAACAAAAGTTGTACGAAGTTATAAATATAAGTACTACTCGTACCTACGTTTACGGTTATGCGACACCCCTTTTTAATTATCCGGGTTCTGTATATTAAACCAGGTCACTTGGTTTCATGTAAGTAGATATTTGGATACGCGTGTACTCCGGATTGGTTCACAGAAATAAACAGTAAGGGCCTTATCCCACTTGCGATTTGCGAGCGTGTTTTGTATGGAGGCGAACACGCCGCGAGTTGCCGCGTACGAGTTTTGTATTGAAAAACGCTTTCAACTCGCTCGCAAATCGCAAGTGGGATAAGGCCCTTACGCCGGGTAAATATTTTACAGATTATCTGTGTCGCAACGTCAAAAACCATCCGTAACTTTAAATATCTTAATAATTCCGTTTCCCCGTTTCACTTGTTTGGCTGAATGCGCCGGGAGCGCGATGCCATTAAAAAAAAAAAAAAAAAAAAAAAAAAGTAACTAAAACCAGAGACAATTTAATTTTATATAAAATTGTCAATCTCCTTACATTACGGCGTACAGCGGAAATAGCCAGCTTCGAATTTTCATATTTCGCATGTACAGAGCGCCATCTAGATGTTGCCAAGCAGCGACATCTATTATAGCAGTTAACACGTATATCGGGCGTACGCTGACTTGTTTGAAGGTTGTCATTACCTTACCTTAAGGAAGGTTACCTTACTTCTTCTATGCTAAAACACAGAAAATTGAATAAATGAGCAGTACCTAAGTGTTCAAAACAAACCATCAACTTTTAGGCCACCTTCAATTTAGTTGTGATATCTTTCTCTACGTCATTAAAGTAGATTTAGTTGTGATGTCTTTCTCTACTTTAGTGACTCTTTAATTGTTTATATGTATTTAACAACATACTTACCTACATCCGAAAAGCTCACCGGATGATTAAGAATTGTAGCGTGAACGAGGAACGAAGCTATTACCGATTGGTGCCCGAGAGCAAACTTTGTTTTACTGGTCCGGAATTAATATTCATTAAAAAATCTTTCTCGGCATCATTCTGTTGAAACTTTGTAATCAGCCCATGTCAGCAGGGGCCGCGGGAAGGGGAGGGGAGCGCGTCTGCAAATTTAAGAGTTTAATGACTTAGCTAATGGATTTTGCATGCTTCTGTAATTCGAACAACCTGCGGAGGCATAGTGGCACAGCTGCATTTTCAGCTCGCCATTCCTTTTCAATTGTCTCTTCATCCTTTGTTATGTTCTTTTTATCTTTTTTTGGGATTTTACTTATATAAATATATAATGAAAAACTGCCCAAGAAGTGAGTTAAACTCGCGTGGAGAGGGTTCCGACCCTTGATTATTTTCAGTGACGTCATTTTCAAACCATTTCACAGAATAAGCTATTTTATATGATATATTTCAAATACCATGGACTTCTTAATAATTTTCCTGTAATCTTATAGGTCAATAACTATCCTCCGTATTTCTTCCAAAATTTTAGGTCCAGTGGTTTCGGAGATAAGGGGGAGAATGATCATTTTTCGCCTATTTTCTTAAATAACTCGAAAAGTATTAAGCAAAAAAGAAATAAAAAATATATTTGAGACCCTCATAAGAAGTACTTTCATTTGATATGTCACACGATATAGTTTGAAAAACTTCGTTAATTTTTTTTTCAAATTTAGCCCCCAAAAATAGGGTCTATTGTTTAAAATTCATTTATTTTCGTTACACGTCCGTATTTGGGTCACAAACTTACATATACGTACCAAATTTCAACTTAGTCGGTCCCGAGTTTCGGAGAAAATCGACTGCGACAGACGGACGGACAGACACACGAGTGATCCTATAAGGGTTCCTTTTTTACCTCTTGAGGTTCGGAACCCTAAAAAGGATAAAAGAATATACTTCTTACACGTCAAAGTTGTGCAGCGTCTAATAAGTGTGGCCATATTAGGTAATGGGGCAGTGCATAATATCAGCCTATACATACATACCTATGTATGCCTGGTACCTACGTAGGTACCAGGCTAGTTGAAACGACGTGGCCCCTACCTACTCCTATGGCAAAAAAGCGTGACGTTATTTGCGTATACGTAAGCCTAAGTGCATCTGAATTTAAAGATACATTTGTTTTTGCCTATTACGGAAACTTGTTCGGAAAATAGTTGCTGTTTATACACGACACGAGGGCTCTCTCTCGATATAGGTAACAGGTTTTTTAATATAAGAATAGTTAACGTTGTAATACACTAGCTTATGCCCGCGACTTCGCCCGCGTGGATTTTGGTTATTGCGTTCCCGCGGCAAGTATTTGGTTTTTCCGGGATAAAAGTACCCTACTTATGTAAAGCGTAAAGAGGCAACAGGCGGACAGAGTTACTTTCGCAGTTATAATATCAGTAGGTATGTAAGAATAATACATTTATTAAAGGCAGGTTGAAGTTCTTAAGGGTTGCAACATCGGTCGGATTCGCAAACGGTGTATGAGGATCCGGCAATCTCTCGGTTTTTTTCTGGATTAAGCCGTGGGGCTGAGGAGACCGCCCGACCCCTTCCGCGAAGAAGTTACCTACACTACACCCATGGAGCAAACTGGGACCGCGATATTAACTGCTTTGACGGGACAAACACTCTTCTCTGGTCACATATTTGAGAAAATTTTACGTTATAAAGTAAGATACTTGGCTTCTTCCCACGACTTCCGTGTCCATACAAACTCTATTACCTACCACTTAATTTCGTAAAATACTTCTCAGTGATCAGTGTAGGTCATATCATAAGAGGTACCTTTCTGGTAAATTTCATGTTTCTAGGAAACTGTTTGGCTGTGCGTTAATCGATCAATTATCAGTCAGTTTCTTGTTTTAATTACCTATTTATTTATTTATTTATTTATTACTAAAACATCAGATACAATTATAAAAGCAAAACATTGCTCCACAAAACTGCTTTCGCAGTTTGACTGCAGAGTCAAGTAGGTAATCTATTACTTAACTAATACTAGGTAAATACTCATAATAAGTTAACCAAATAATTATGTAGTTTACCCACCCAATGTCCATGAGTGAACTGATTTCGACTTTTGATGATATTGTTAATTCAGGTACCTACTGATGATCTACTTCGTAATGTAGCTGGATTACTTCGTAATAGAAAACTTAATAACCCAGCTCACTTGCCTTGGTAGCCGGATAAGAATCTGACAGAACTAACTGACGTGGTTTGCGTTACGTCCCATAATAAAGAAGAAGTAGCGTCGAACTAAGCCGCCCATCGCCTATTAAAGATCTTGCCCATTTAATTAAATTAGCCCCCTTGGGGCATTCTGCGCCCAACTTGCAAGACACTAGCCCCTTGCGGCGGTGCCCAAACTAGTTTTTGGGTCAGCTTCAGCTGCAACTCACGTATACTTTTCCTATAAGTACTTGTGATTGAACGCTTATTTGACAAAACCCTTCGTAAACATAGTTTATTAGGACTTTCAAAGAACCTATACTAATAGACAGATATACAGGGTGCTCGTGAGCATTGCGAGAGATTTTAACTACTAATTCCTGAGTTTATAAGAAGTAATAAATGTTATATGAACTTAGGTCGAAACACGTTTTTTTTAATTATTATTTTCATACATAATAATTGCTAACGTAGTATAAACGTACCTTTAGGACGAGCTGGCAACGTCTGATATTGCTAAAAAAAAAATTATAAATTAGTCCCATTTTGTGTGCTTAAACAAGTAAATGACAATTCTAATGCGCAAATAATTTATTTTGCATTATAAAACGACCGTGGCGTAGCCGCGTTGGCCTAGTGGTTCGACCTACCGCCTCTCATGCAGAGGGTCGGGGGTTCGATTCCGGCTCGCACCTTTAAGTTTACTTATGTGTGAAATTCAATTTGAATTGACCACTGCGCTTTTCGGTGAAGGAAAACATCGTGAGGAAACCTGCACGCATCTGCGAAGTGATTCAAAAATGTGTGTGAAGTCCCCAATCTGCACTGGGCCCGCGTGGGGACTATAGCCCAAACCCTCTCGTGATAAGAGGAGGCCTGTGCTCAGCAGTGGGACGCAAATAGGCTGTAGTAGTATAAAACGGCAGAAAATATTTCCAGCAGACCTTGTTTTTTTAGACCATGGCCGCATGGGCGTTAGGTAGTGACGTTGCGTTCCTATATCCAAAATGCATACAACGCCTCGTTTTGCCTACGGCCGGTTAAAATTTGTCAGATTATCTATAGAATGGAACAATTATCAAATTGTAACCTTCCGTAGGCCTAATGCAGCATTCTCGCCCAGTGGCGCCCGCTGGTGAGCAAAAACACCCCCACGAACCCAGAACGTCTCGGCTCGTTTACCTAGTGTTACTTAATTGATTTTCTACTTATTTTTCTTCATTATTCATACAATTACATTAATTAAATAAGTGACTAGGTTAGTTCATAAAATTACAAAATAATTTCATGTTTTCGTTCACGCCATAAATGCTTTCAACACAACGATTTCCTTCGTTTAGCTGAAAATATGATTAACAGTCTTCATTAATAAAACAGAACGAATAGATCCATGAAACGAAAGTAAACTTTCATAAAGTTTTTGTATAGCTTCGTTTCCCTTTTATTAAAATTACCTAAGCTTGGGTTTCACTCTTGGTTATTGTTTTTTTCGTTCGTATTTAATAAGAGGGAAGCTCGGGCGAGCCAATACAAACAAATTGCTCTGTTAAGTTACGTAATACCTCGCTCATTCGCTTTTCGTGTCTCGAATTGATTTTCGTTATACAAAAACATTCCAGATATCGCTTTGTGCTCTATTTTCTCGGTTTTATGAACGAAAAAGATGTATGTGTGTGTACGTAACTTTCTTAATAAGGAATGTATGCAAGTAAATTACACTACTCGATATTATACTTTACTGTTTAGGAATAATAATGGAGAATAACCTTTACTTAATATTGATAACCTTTACTTAATAATGATGATGATGATGATGATGATGATGATGATGATGATGATGATGAATATTGATAATTAACCAGTAGCATCTGCCCAACAAAAACGGTCTCAAGCAGGATTCGAACCTATTCGTACTTACTCCTCCGTCCACTCGTCTAAGCTAAACAACTGAACCGATTTTCATAATTGAAACACACAAATGAAACTTTTAACAATCAATCTCAACAGGAACTTTATTAAACTTCAAGATACACACATCACGGTATAAAATTAAATAGCGTAATGTTTACTCTGCAATGTAAAATCTATTTAAATAAAAATGCCAAAGCTCTTATAACAATCTGGATGAAATGTCTGGATTTCGTATAAAGTTTTCTCCCAAAAAAAGGTTAGGTACAATGTACTTTTAGAACGTATTCAAAAATGAACGGCCGACTCGGGAGTGAGGAGAAACAAATCTAAAGAGAATTTTGAATCTCGGGACTTCGCCCTCAGGGCTTGCTTGATACAGGGAACTTACTGGTATGGATCACCCGCCCCCGCAGGCGGGGTTTACGTAGCCCCGTTTGGTTCTTAGTTCAATACAATTTAGCTCTAAATCTGGTAGGTAGGTACATAAAAATAAATAATAAATGAAAATACTGAAAATAAATGAGGAGAGGTTAGACGCGTCCTCGGGCGAAGAAAGGAAACTGGGGCTATATTCGAAGTCTTAAATAGGGATCTCCCTGTTGCCTATAGGATCCCTCACGCGTCAAGTTGAACTTTAAATCTAGCTGCTAAAACTTAACGCGACGCGTGAGCGATCCTATAGGGAACAGGGAGATCCTTATTTTAAGACTTCGAATAAAGACCCTGTACTTGGCCAGCTAAACATTAAACAGCGCTTGTCCTCCGTGGTAAAGTCTAGAATCCTCTCGAGACGTGGAGAGCTTTCCATCGGACGACTGGTAGTTCAGGGCAGGGTTGAGAGCACCAGGCCACGCGGTAGGTCCCCCATGAGATGGACCGACTTAGTCAAATCTGCTACAAACCAGCCCGTGCACGAGAACACTAGACGCGCAGCCGTGAGAGGAGAATGGCGCCGGGTGTAAAGCTCGCCACTCAAGACACGACGGCCATGACCACTCTGCCAAGAGTGTAGCGACAAAGAAAAAACCGGCCAAGTGCGTGTCGGGCCACGCGCAAAGTATAGGGTTCCGAAGTTGACGATGCCCACAGTACCTCTCTAAGACTTATTAGCATCTAGCTAGCGCACGTCATACCACTGGTATGACGTGCCCGCCCGACGCCCCTGCCGCTCGAGAAATATCATCATCATAAGTTGGTCGACTATTACTCGTAAGTTTGTGCAGCCTACTTAGCTCTGATAGTTTTCCTTTCAACTACGTTATATATGCCACAACCGTGATTTTTTTCAGCCATCCAAATGGTGGTACCATTAGCTGGCAGGAGGGGGGGGGGGGGGGGAACCCACAATATTTTTTTAAGGCCTATTCAACGATATGCCGCACCATGGGGTACGCAAGAAAAAAAAATACATCCCCACTTTACGAGTAGGGGAGGTACCCTATAAAAAAAAAATCACAATTTTATTGTACCACTTTGTCAGCGTAACTAATATGTATATTCATGCCAATCAGCTTTCTAGAACTAAGCATCTCCGAGCAATAGTGCGGACAGACGGACGGACGGATGGACGGACATGGCGAAACTATAAGGGTTCCTTGTGGACTTCGGAACCCTAAAAAGAAGGACTTGGCCAGCTATGATGTTAGATGATATGAAAGCGAAGGGCCTCTCTGGAGAAGAGACTACTCCTTACCTACGTAAATGATGTACACATACATTTTGAAGATCTTAACGCCCTAATAGGGTCCATGTACATAAAGCAATCTTTATGTAACACCTACCTTGGAAGCAATAAAGAAATATGAAGTAAGTGCCCATCGTTAAGATAACACATCCGCTGAAGAACACCTTGCCGAACATGGATCGCCCATAAGACTCCTCCAAAGACCGGTCCTGCACTCTCCAAATCCATTACAGGTTTACACAACTTAGAAGGCACGTGAATTAAGCAATAATAGACTCTGCGTCAACGGCTTAAGTGCTTCGCCGCGCGCCTTCTAAGTTGTGTCGTGCTTTAACATCCTCTGACTTTCGACAAGTTCTCGTTCCATCTTAGAGACTCTGCGAACCTACCTTGCAGAATGAATTCATAGTTTATTTCTTTTAATTGGCAATTAATGTAGATAGGTCTCGTAATCACTACCGGATTTACTTATGTTTTAAAACAGATAAACAAAAGAATGATGAAATGAAGCCGTGGTGGCCTAGTGGTTCGACCTACCGCCTCTCATGGAGAGGGTTGGCGGTTCGATTCCGGCTCGCACCTCTAAGTTTACTTATGTGCGAAGTTCAATTTGAATTAACCACTGAGCTTTTCGGCGAAGGAAAACATCGTGAGAAAACCTGCACGCATCTGCGAAGTAATTCAAAGATGTGTGTGAGGCCCCCAATCCGCACTGGGCCCGCGTGGGGACTATAGCCCAAACCCTCTCGTGATGAGAGGAGGCCTGTGCCCAGCAGTGGGACGCAAATAGGCTGTAGTAGTAGTAAACAAAAGAATAAATCTGCTCGAGTCTCCGGTACCCGACTAAACTGCTATAGTCAATTCAAACCGGTCCCTACTAAATTAGGTATGTTCTCTGTTGGAATAAGAGGTTTTTAGGGTTCCGAACCTCAAGAGGTAAAAACGGAACCCTTATAGGATCACTCGTGTGTCCGCCCGTCCGTCTGTCACAGTCGATTTTCTCCGAAACTACTGGACCGATTAAGTTGAAATTTGGTACGTATATGTAAGTTTGTGACCCAAAGACGGACGTGTAACGAAAATAAATGAATTTTAAACATAGACCCTCTGTTTGGGGGCTAAATTTGAAAAAATATTAATGATAATTTTCAAACTATATCGTGTGACATATCAAATAAAAGTACCTACTTCTTATGAGGGTCTCAAATATATTTTATTTCTTTTTCGAGTTATTTAAGAAAATAGGCGAAAAATGAACATTTCCCCCCCCATATCTCAGAAACCAGTGGACCTAAAAATTTGGAAAAAATACGGAGGATAGTTATTGACCTATAGATTACAGGAAAATTATCAAGAAGTCCATGGTATTTAGTGCATATATAGTGAAACGGTTTGAAAATGACGTCTTTGAAAATAATCAAGGGTCGGAACCCTCTCCACGCGGGTTTTTTTTTGATAACGCTATCAGGCGGGAGCGAGATATTCCTTTAATTTAATTGGCTTCTCGCATGCGGTTCAAAAAACCACGGTTTATTTTTAATGTGAAACATTTTTCAGTAATGACTAATGACCGCCAACATTTCAAAGAAACACACTTGATAAAGAGCACTAATGGGTTTATTATGGCACAGTAGTGGCAATTTATAAAACATGTGAATAGAACATTAAATAATCATTATAAACATGTGACGTAACGTTTTCCCTAAGTTTTGAATGAAAAGAATTGCATTAGTATAGAAGTACATAGAATAGAAAACTCACAATGAATTTACCACGGAGCTTTTCGGTGAAGGAAAACATCGTGAGGAAACCTGCACGCATCTCAAGTAATACACGCAGGCAAGTAATTCGAGGATGTGCGTGAAGTCCCCAATCCGCACTGGGCTCGCGTGGGGCCTATAGCAAAAACCCTCTCAAGAGGAGGCCTGTGCCCAGCAGTGGGCCGTAGATATGCTGTTGTGGTGGTGGTGGTGGGGGGGGGGATTTCATAGAGTAAAAACTAGGTCTGTGCAAAATGGTCAAAAAGAAAGAAAAAAATAGTGTCGTATAGGCATTTAGCTCACCTGGTCAACAAAAGTGACAATATTACCGAACTGTATAGTAAAAGGGGATGTACTTTTTTCCGTACTATTAAGAGGGTTTACTCCCAAAGCTGGCAACGTCGCAAATTGCTGTCAAATATTTCGTAGTTTTCATTCATTTTTCCATGCATTTTAACGTAATATTATCATTTGAATGCCTAACCAACAAATATAAAACGAGACGCGTCATTCAACCATAGAATAATAACTTCTTTTTAATTCAGTAATATTGAGAAATTAATGAAAACAGCGAAACATTTGACAGCTATATACGACGTTGCCAACAATCGGGATAAACCCTCTTAAGGCCACTGTATTTCTGCTCACCGTTGGCACCACTGTTCTTACGAGGTGCTGACTGTCAGTGTCAAACTTGTCATTAGATGCAGTAGTGTCAATTAATTGTCACTGTGACTTTTTACGTTTCGGAGACTTCAGTGTTGCCAATTTAGCGTGTAATATGGACCTCGGAGGACCTCAAGTGCCTCTAGCGGTGAATTCACTCACGGTGACTCTCATCAGCTGAAACATCATCACTGTCCGTTACTTGCCGAACTAGTCGAGCTACTGGCCCGTTAGAACGCGCAAACCGTCTCCTGGCGAGTCGGCGGAGCCGGCCGCCCCCGGCGGTACGTTAGGCGGGGCTGAGTAGTTACTTGTCGCGTCGGGCGGGCGGAAAATTGGCCTGGTATGGAGCCCAACTTCAGGTCTCCAGCCAATTACATGTAGAACCGCTCAAATTAAAATTGATAAAATTTTTAGATGTCAAGCTTCTGTCGGTGACTCCGTCTGCGCGGTATTCGGCATAGCGTTCCCGCGGAAGCGTTCCTCTCTGAATTGTTTTCTTGGGATAAAAAGTAGCCTATGTCCTTCCTCGGGACTCGAACTATCTCCATACCATATTTTCGTCCAGTGAGTAGTTTAAGCGTAACAGACAGACAGACAGAAATGTGACCTTCTTGCGTATTTAGATATTAGCATGGATTGCTAACATTCGTCTAAGCTCAGAGGCTTGCGCTGACCGGTATGCGGAGAGATGTCAGGAATTCGTCGCCAGTCTTAATCTATGTACTAGCAATTCGCTCAGCTATTTTGGCCCTCCCTGGAATGAACACAGGATAACTCTGGGTCGTAGAAAAAGAGCCGTATTGAGTCAGTTCGTTATAATGTTATCGACTGATGAAGAATAGGGATGACGACAGGGTGAAGAAATCGAAATTCTAATTAGTCCGTCAGTCAGATAATAAAAAAATATTAGACACGTATTTTTTGTTTTATCAAATTAACAAAGAATGACTAAGTTAAAACGCATTAAAGTTGGAGAGTGGGGGCTAACTACGTTCACACACATCTTTGAATTACTTCGCAGATATGTGGAGGTTTCCTCACGATGTTTTCCTTCACCGAAAAGCTCAGCAGTAGATTCAAATTGAATTTCGCACATAAGTAAACTTAGAGGTGCGAGCCGAAATCGAACCCCCGACCCTCTGCATGAGAGGCGGTAGGTCGAACCACTAGGTCACCACGGCTTCTCATAACTTATGCAAAACCAGTGAAAACTTAAAGCTGCAGAAATACAATGTGTACTAGAAACGGTGCAATAATCGCACTAAAGTTCCCGTCTCAGTGCGTTCGCGATTAACTTGCTATCTACGGTATAAAACTGTAAGCAGCCGTAAGCCCGCATTGTAATCCAGTACAATAAATACCGCGCCACGCCGCCGGCATAACGGCAATAATTCCCCGCGATCAGATACGATCGCAGCCGGCAAATCCCTGGCAAGTTAGTTTAGATATCTTCGGATATGTGTTATATTAGTTTTGAGTAAATTAAACATATCTGCTGCTTGTTCTGTGGAGGCTGGAAAGCGCGAGATTGTGACACTCAGGGTGTAATTTTATTAAGTAGCATATTGCCTGTAGGACGTATTGCATACCTACGTTTGAGCTCGGTAGAATGATGGAACGGGGTTTTCCTCACAGATATCTAAACAAAACTGAACTTATACATCTAAAATAAGCTAGCTTAGAGATTTGATCAAATCACCTACTTACTCCATACTACCTACCTACAGTAAGGACAGACATTATTAAACAGGTCTAGTGAAATGATAAAACGAGTTAAATTTGGGAGTTCATTTCGTCAACTTACTGACGTCTTTTGGAGATTTTAACAAATCAAATCAATCAGTAAAGAAATCTGGTGAAATGAAAAAACGAGTTGCCTTTTTTCCGATTTCGTCATTTCTGTAAACAGATTCAGGTATTTGATCAATCGTGTGATTTTTTTGGCAAATAAACAAATGGATTCGCCATTTTAACATCTTGTGTGATTTGGCCATTTCCCTGCCACACATATCCTGAAATAATTCATACTACATTTATGCAGCAATAAGAAACAAATTCAGTCAAGAGAATACATTTTGATATTACTGACGAACGCCCGTCTCGCAAACTCAAATTATTATAATTGCTTCGTAACTCCCTAAGGAGGGGCGATACGATCAGGCATCGGCAGCCCGGTTTACTCGCAGCGTGTACGGTATCTTCAGCGTTAATGGCCTAGCGAGAGCCATTCTTACTCACTCCGTCGTTTAGTCCCCGACCCTTGGGCCATCAAACTTCACTTTCAGATTTACGACTAAACTGTAGGGGTACCTACTTTGCCGCTGGCTCACACTATTCAATTGTTAATGAATTGGTCATTTTATTAATGAAATATGTATTGGAAACGTCTATGTCCGCAATTGTGCGATAACAGGTGCGATGCATGTGGTCAATTAATAAATGTAACTCTTCTTATCCCCACTACTGATAATTTGTCGGATACTTCTTGTAACTTTTATCGCATGAAATTACTATCTGCTCTAAATAGTCATTTTCGCGTCTCGTACTCTTGTTAGGAGGTCCTGGCAGAATAACAGCGTTGTAGTCCTTCGACTGCAACATGCTGAGTCAGAGCCTATTCATGCGCACACATTGCGGGCTCCTTGCCCACCCATGTGTTGAAATTACTTGCCCTTTAAGTCAGTTAAGATCTCTATGTGTGTTTTATATTGAATAAATATTTTCTTCTTCTTCTCCTTCTTCTTCAATTGGTCAGCCTCAATTCGTACGATCAGAGACAATGTAATTATATAAGACTGTCAATCTCCTACATTACGGCGTACATCGGATTTAGCCAGGGAGCTTCAACTATTCATACTTCGCCTGTACAGCGCCATCTAGATGTTGCTCATGGGGTTCAAATTTATATCCAAGCTACGTAGGCAGCGACATCTATTATCGCATTTAACACTTATTTCGGGTGTACGCTGATTTGTTTGAAGGTTGTCCTTCTAAGTTTATCTTATTTCTATATGGTACGATCGGATCTACGATGCATACACCGACAAGGGCTAACTCGGCCTTAACTTGAAGGAGCATAATTGCCTAAAAACTTTGTTTGTCAAAACGATTCGAAATTAAACAATGCAGTTTTGAAATTTAAAGGGAGTTATAGTTTAACTAGCTTCTGCCCGCAACTTCACCGCGTGGAATTCGGTTATCACGTTCCCGCGGGAACTATGTGTTTTTACGGGGTAAAAAGAAGCAAATGTCCTTACTCGGGACTCGAACTATCTCCATGCCAAATGTCATTTACATCGGTACAGTGGTTGATGTGTGAAGAGATAACAGACAGACAGAGCTATTTTCGCATTAATAATATTAATAAAGTATGACTACCTTTTGTGCTACGTGGTTGAGCAAAAAAAGGGCCACCGTCACATCATTTACTCAACTATACAGCCATCTGTCGGTAAAATTACTATGCATTCTAGTCTCCTAATAGAGTTATCAGCGAGAGCACTAGTGACTCCTACCTTTATGCAACCATATACTATCTGTTAGATCACAGTCGCCATCTTAAAAACTTGATCGCGCCCTCGCTGACGGCCGGCCGTCGTACCAGGAAAATGGCAAAGCATTTCATTTATATGCTAATATTGTAAGGAAAAGAGCTCTTAATACTACAAGCGCAGAAATTAAACGGTTCAACTCCAACTAGTCAAAGTTACATCAAAAGATTACAAACTTCCAACTCTTGTATACAGAAAGGAATTTCTACGGTAAACATTCAAGTTTTAAAACTATAGTTATTCTGAATATTTCATTTTGCCATCCGGCTTGTAAATTGCTAGAAATGCTTTATATTGTTACAAAATCGAAGTGAACTTGGCTTTTATTTTAACACTAGCTTCTGCCCGCGACTGCATCCGCGTGGAATTCGGAAATAGCGTTCCCGTGGGAACTATGCGTTTTTTCGGGATAAAAAATAGCCTATATGTTAAACAGTGTTAAACTACACCCATACCAAATTTTGTTGCAATCCGTCCAGTAGTTTTCGAGTTAAATCCGGACATAAATACATACATACATAGGTACATAACATAGAGACGATTTTTCGAAAAATCGTTATTTTGTGTTCAGTATCGTTTATATCGTCTCGAATTCCGCAATGTCTAAAAACCAAAGTCTTTAATCAGTGCGTCCTACCCGTAATGACCTACGGAGCCGAAACGTGGACACTTACGGTGAGATTAGTCCACCAATTCAATGTAGCTCAAAGAGCTATGGAGAGGGCTTTTCTCTTCGGCGTTTCTCTGAAAGATCGGATCCGCAATGAGGTGATCAGGCAGAGAACGAAAGTTGTCGACATAGCCCAAAGAATAAGCTCTTTGAAGTGGCAGTGGGCCGGTCACATCGCGAGAACTGCGGATACTCGTTGGAGTAAACGCGTTCTTGAGTGGAGACCACGACAAGGCAAACGAAGGGTAGGGCGCCCTGTTGCCAGGTGGAGTGACGATTTGCGCAAGGTGGCCGGTGTAGATTGGATGCGGCACGCCTTGGACAGAGCTCATTGGCGTGCATTGGGTGAGGCCTACGTCCAGCAGTGGACTACTATGGGCTGTTGATGATGATGATGATGATCGTTTATATAGTCCGCATGACTTGATAGTTTCTTTTAATTTTCAAGTTTCAGACGTGTCTTCTACAGACTTTTTATTAGTATAGATTAATATTAACAGTAAAGACCGTGTCACACCGAATGCATCTGTAGCACGTCGACGGCTCGCTGCGGCTCGCCAGCATCTGCGGGCGTATGAAATGCGCTAGGCGCGCATCACCCCCATCACACTGAGGGCTGTGTGAGATCTCGGCGGCGCGTCTCCGCGTTAGCGGCCATTTTTGACATGCCATACCAATCCATAATAGTCGATTACAGGAGGCCTGTGCCCAGCAGTGGGCACCAATAGACCGTTGTGGTGGTGGTGGTTATGAGTAAAGTTTTTTGTGATAGATGATATAATGCTAGCGATCTATACGCATAGAAGTGGCACCACACAAAAGAACACACTTTCAAGGTTACTTATTTAGTGTTCCTCACTGGGAAACAAAAGATCCCAAAAATCAAGGCAATAAACAGATATACACTAATTAATTTATATACAAGACTAGGTAAAGTTTAAACTTTAAACTTCGCGCGTCCCGTGTGGTCTGGAGTAATTAAGATACGTTTAATAATATATAATTCAGCTCGCCCACAGAATTTCATGGCTTGTTTTTTGAGCTATCATTTTGCTAAATTAATTCAACTCGGGCCGGTTCTAAATTATCGTTGAGTTTTTATTTAAGTTTCCTGCCATATAATCTAATGTTTATATTAGAAATTTTCGGCGTAACGAAATTAACTGGGAGACGCCGGCGGCGGCGTGGCTGCCTCATTATGGTTATTGATTGTTTTTGCTGCTATCCCGCCAGCGTCGCGTCGCTTCGCTCCGATATCTGTGATGCTACTTATTATAAAATAAACACATACAGCGTTAAACAAGGCATTTTAATTGTTTCCTACTGAAGGCTCCCCTTAATAAAACGAGCCCTTAATTATTTAAATATCGTGTAAGCTTATTATACCTACACATTAAATTGCCGTTTTAATCAAAATGGATATAATTATCTACAGCGCGCCCTCGAGCGATGAGCAACGGGTTCGTATATTGATTGCGTTTTAAACACCGGCGCACCAGGATATTTAAATATCACTAATTGATCCACGTCCACTTCAACAAAATCTATCGTAGGATTGAAGATACAAAGGCTCAATTTCGTCCAGCCATCTCCCATATTCAACTGCGAACATTATAGTGAGGGTTTGACAGCATTCACCGATATAGTTCGAAGAGTAAATAAGCATTTGGCAGTGAGCACACATTGCTTGCAGTGCTAACCGACAGCAACGCACCTGCCGCAGTGTTGGCGTGCTCAACTAGAAGTGGCTAAAGGTTGCAAAAGGAACCCGCCAGAGGCTTATTTTGACAGATGGCAATTAAATTTAAACGGGAACTTGCTTATAATAAGCTCGACGCCTGAAAAAAAACAGTCTGACAGATTATCAAAAAATATTGGCATTTTTACTTTTGTAACGTAAACCAAAAGTGATGAAAATATACGACGCTTTTGAAGTCCGTCACGTTTCAGTAGGTATACCGAATGTGTCAATATTTTGTAATATTCTAATAGATTTGCAATAAAGTGATTCTCTCATCCTGCCTAGTTACGTCTCTGTATTTGGTTAATTTCTCAGGAAACTAGAATTTTAGAAAACATTTCAACGTCCAGTAGTGGACGTTTTTCGGCTGAAATGATGATGATGGATGAGGATATATTTTATTGTTTGATTGCATTTTAAGGTTTCCCAGTCGTGCAGTTTAAAAACAAACGGTAAAAAAACACAACTATCTCTCGTTTCAATGTCTAAAGCATTAAAAACACACATCCAATCCAAGTCAAACAAGTGGTCCTTCGCAAATTTAAGTAGATAAATTGAATTCATTCAGAATTTCAGATCATCCATCAAAGTGCCTTGTGACGCACACTGTTCTCTTCCAAGAACGTCGATCGTTTAATGTCTTCTTTACTTATATAATTTTGTAGGTACGCACAGATGCACCTTTTTATCTTCTTATTCTTACCGCTCTTGAGCGAATAAGAAACGTTTCTTTTTTGGGAATTCAAAGCTTGTATCATGATTTTTATCCTTCGACGGTAGCTAATAGCTAGTTATCTATTGCATCGTTATTTAGTAGATGTACCTATTAAATCAGTACATAAAGCATATATGTTTGTAGTGTAATCACACATCCATCTATCTAATATTACAAATGCGAATTTAACTTCTTTTTTCATTCCTTACAGGAATAAGCTCGCCTTTGTACATTTGTCTCTTTTCTGTTTTTGTACAATAAAGTGTTACTTACTTACTTAACTTTGTCAGTTTGTCTGTTACCTCTTGAGGCTTAAACCGCTTTCTTGGTTTGTTGGTACTGATGGAGACAGTTTGAGTCCCGGGAAAGGAGATAAGGCTACTTTTTATCTCGGAAAAACACATAGCCCGCGGGCGGAAACGCTTTAAGCGAAATCCCACGTGGACAAAGTTTCGAGTACAAGCTAGTATTTTAAACGTCCTTATAGTACATTACACTCCTAGGGCGGTAAAGTAAAGAAATTCTCAGATCGCGGGTAGTTGGGGCCCGAGCTGGAGGCGAGGGCTATAATCGAGCGGTTGTTGTTGTAGTTGTTTACTATCAATTATTTAATCGGAGTAATATGTTTTACCACAAGCACAACAAAGTCTCATCCCTTAAAACCCGAGCTGAATGTTAAAACCATTAACTCAGTTGATTTATTTTTCTAGACATTCTTGTGCAAAATGATAAAACTTTCGTCACTTAAAAAATTTTCATCGGCACATTTGAACGATTGCTTATTCTTGTTTACGTAAGCTTTTGCGTGGGCATATTTTTACTCATGATAATACGAACTATGTACGTGTTTCGTGTTATGTGATGTTCCGTAAAGCAAAATTAAAATAACTCTCCATATTTGAAAAGTTAAATGTATCACTCTCAAAATCAAGACAATGGAGCGTGGAATGTGTCTTGGTGAGTAGCGCAATCTTATATGGCGAAACAGTTGAAAACGTGTCCAGCGGATTTGATAAGCAACAAAACGAAACACACTCTCCTCAAAACCGTTTTCGCCTCAGCAGCGCCATCTAAAGGCGCACAGACTATCCGTCTAGGTGGCTTGACTGGAGTGGCGACCACAGCGCCCCCAATCTACCCGATTTGGTGTCCACTTTTGGAACTATAAAGATTGCGCTCCTTTACTTCAACCCTCCATAATCAAGACGAATTCGACAACACCTCAAAGTTTAATCCGTCTGATCGGGCTAGGCGTGCCAAAGAGATAAACATGCCTTCTATTCTGGCGCAGTCGGTTAAAAAGACAATTATTTCCCAATATAAAAAATTTCATCATAATTTGCATACATGACAAAATAAGTAGGTACATTGAGATCGTCGGAACGAAAAAAAAATAGAAATCAGGAATAAAATAACTATTTTTCAAATCAACGAACACCTTAACAAGGTAACGCATACTTGAGATTCTCCCGTTGTCAATACTTTTCATTCCGTAGCCAGTTACGGACGCGACTGACACATCATTACGTGACTGAACCTTTCCGCCCTTTCCATCGCAATGTATCAGGGGCATTGATCTATTATAAGTAAGGATTCACAATCAGCCGAAGAAAAATGCCCCGTCAAAACGTTTGGCGCTCATTTGACACTTAGATCTTATAGTGTTAGGTTTACTTTTGAATAAGATATTTATCTTGACACATATTACAAAGAGGCGTTATTAGCATATTGGAACGTATTTTCTAATGTCAGTTTGCTCCATATATTTTGACATATTCTGTTAGGCACTGTTCGTCCATATGTTATTATAGGTCAATGATTGGGGGTGCCTCTTATCCGATTTGAAATTGTCAAACTCAAACGTTTTTTCGGACGGACATGTTAGAGGGGTTGGAGAGTTTGTAGATTTTGCAGAACGAAAGGGCTGGTATGCAACTGCTATTGTAGAGCTAAATACTCGGTATCGGTACCGCTGTCGTGGTAATTGCTATTTGAATAATTTAAATAGCTAGTTGTACTAAATCAGTAATAAAAACGCTTTGCACGACACGGCATATTAAATACCTCACCTTTTTGAGCTTCAATTGTATTCAAACCATTTTTATGAATCAACTCAACTTGATATCGGAAGGCCTGAAGGGCATATCCTTAATGTTATGTACATTAGTAGCTCGTTTGCAAACATGACAAGACCCAAATTGCTTTTTTTCTCTTTGTAATTTCTAGCAACATCGACCTACGAGTCAAAGGTGACCTTTCGCTGAAGGCGTTTTTTTCGACCCACTTCGCTGCTCGTGGGTGTGTACAATGTACATTCCCCCTTTACAAAATACGAAACAAAAACGAGAGGAATATTTTTAATAACGTCTGCTGAGATTGAGGTGTACTCGGATCCTCGGAATTAAACCTCGACTTGATTAAACTATGCGCTATTTTCAAGGAATATGAACCAGCCAGACTCAGCGTAGGTAGTCTTTTAAAGGAGCTCTTCTTGGATTACAATTTAATTGCCACGGCATAACAGGTGGGTATGTAAATTTGTTTGCCCTAAGAATGTAAGGAGTGGAGCTTACGTTTTAACCTCTGCTACCTACTCTGGAGCACTTCTATATGTATCAAGTATTTAAAATAATTAGTTATCCATGGATAAAAAGTAGGTATAAAGCAGATAAATGCGACAGTACCTATCCGTTTAAGGCATTCACTGCCACCAACGCATATATGCGTTTTACTGACTTTCCCGCAGTGCCTCCAACGCACATGTGCGTTGCAATGTTCCCTTAATGACAGATGTGGCACCTGGCGAAAGTTCGTAAAAAGAAGTGGCAGTGAATGCGTTAATGCAATACTGTAGAGTAGTAAATTTCGCAGAAACATAATAAATAACTGTTAACTCCTTCTTTCATTTTATTTTCACATACCTGCCCGTAAAGTATGTTAAATTACATTAAATGCTTGAAGCGACAGGACTTTTATTCAACAAACGCTTACCGATAACGTAATAACGGGCGCTCTGCCACTCGAGAGCTTGTGAATACAGCTTTATGAATCCCATCGTGCGTATAAAGAAATCATTTGTTTTTATTTTACCCAATTAAAGGGAGAGAAGGGGGAGCAAGTTACGTGGGAGGCAAACAAATCCGAATGACGTCTCTATTACTTAACGCGTTCTCTCCTGCTTCTGCCACCCCTGTTATTGTCATCGCCTCCTTCACACACAGTACCTTCCGCCCTTGCCGCAAAGTATCTTTTCCATTGTTAACGGTCACTGCATCCAGGAAACGACTCAATATTAATCTAAGGAGTAAATACAAACAGTTCGTTCTGTGTCATTTTGTTCCGACAAATCCGCGAAATTGGTCTTAATAAAGGGTCCCACAGATATGGCGGCTCATTTCGGATATCTTTGATACAATACTCGTATATCAATTTACTTGGGTCTGTTCTCGGTACTGGGGGGGGCGTAATCCCTATCTGCGATATTGACTTCACTGTACTGTTGACTACGCTGATTCGGCGAAGCCGCATTCTTGCGCATTATAGGAAACTGATCTAAAGAAAAAACTAATAAGATAAAGCCATTATTCTCTTGCACGGAACACGCCCTCACATATAGGAACATTAGAAAAATACGGGAGCGTTTTCTGTGCATAAGAAAGAAGATATTCATTAAAATTTAGGATATAAATATAAAGTCAGGAAATACAATACTAATTGCGAGAAGAAGCGTACACCAATGCTAAGGGAACCATAGGAAGCTCTGGCGTACCTATTATGTTCGCCCTACCAACCCCCGCGTTCCTAATGAAAAGCTTTCTTGGATCCATCTGGCCCTTAACCCTATTATATGAGAAAGGAAAGCGCAACACTAAATAATCAGCACTGTAACGATGGTTCGCTCGTTTTACAATCGGCTTGTTAATATTATACTCGTAAAGTAAATGTAATCGTCCTTCAAGTGCCAGTTTCTGAAAAAGGAAGTTTTGTACATCAGAAATTATTTCAATCATAAATTAGGTACCTAAGTATTTGCAATTATAGTAATTGATGTACTTACCTGTTTCCACCAAGTACATCATTATAAACATAATATATATATGCATGACAGGTACCTACCTACATAAATTCAGTCTTTATTCCATGGCAGAATATCTTTGTCCGCTAGAAATGTAACCAAAATTCTAATGTGCTTTTTTAGGTGATCGCAACTGTCATGTTCCAGGGGGTTAAGGCAGCCGGTGTAATTTCTGGCACAGAGGCATTACATCTTAGGCCTCAGGGTAGGCAACGCATTCGAGATCTTATGGTTTCTTAATGGGGGATCACAGGATTTCGGTGTCCATGGGCGGCAGTGACCACTTACCATCAGGTGGGTTGTGCGCTTGTTTGCCTATACCGCTGAAATAAAAAAAACTTTAATACTCGCATATAATTTAATTATAACCACCGGCAGTCATTTGTTCTACTAACGGCACAATGTATCAAATAGCTCATAGTGAAATATTGCACGTCCACTGCTCAAGACATTCAATGTAATACCATATAACCAGTGCTGATAACATTCATTTGAGTGGCAAGGCATGGGAGCGGACGGAGGACCAACAAACAGTGTTGCAATTATTTCCGTGCCGACGCTATAGCGTCGGATATGACGTCATATATGACGGATGCGGCCGACGGATATATTTTAGATTTATTTAAATCCTAACATACGCATATATGATTGTGTAGCCTTATGGCGGGTTCAGTCAATTACATGTTGGTACGGCTAGTATAGTACTGATCCGTTGACCGTTCAAAGAGATACGTCTATCTGGCATTCACAGTTAGTAAGCAATGGAAATGTGCCGGTGCCGGTGGTAGAAACCAATATCAGAGTCCGTTTAGACTGCCGCCATCTTACCCACTACCTCCAGCCAAATAACTGCGCTCCCACTTTTGTGTTCCGCCAAACAAGAAGGCCTGTGGAATTACCAGCATAGAAGCGTTCAATCTTGATCCTCAGGGTTGGCCAAACATTCAAATCTTAACATTCCCCATGTCCATGGACCAGAATGACCACTTACCATGATTTCCCTCTGACATCATTTTATAGTCCATTTTAAGTAGCACCGGGTGACGTTTGTTTCTTTGTTCATTCTATGCAAACTGCGTTTCGAGCTCATGCCAAAAAAGGAAATAAGTGAACATTCCATATTATACCACATTCCACATAACAGCAGATGGGTTGAGTTTCCGGTACACATATACTTTTTATTTTTTTATATAAATACCTGATTAGATTTAGTTTTGGCTGCGATAATGATTATTTAGTACCTGGGCGCCCGATCTTTACTCGGATGAAAATAACTGAATAGGAGTTTCTCCAAATATACCTGTAAGGGTAAACCCCTATGTTTAAAATTTCAGTCAAATTGTTAGAGCCGTTTCTGAGATCGTTTGTGTAAAGATAAATAAATAAACAGAGGAATTATACTACATTAGCGACTTGAAAGTTTTCCTTATACATACTGTTGTTGTTTTTTATTACTTTATCTTCATTTGGTTTTTTTTCTCATTGATTGTCACAGTCATCTATCGCTCATTTGTGCTGTCCTATTGTCCGTGAGTCACTCGCAGTTGGCGGCCCTGAAAATCAGCGCCTAGGCCTCCCTGGGCTAAGGCATTGTGCTGAGTGTCGCCAACTTGACATCCATCACTTCTCTCATGTATTGTCTAAGGAATTAGCTTCTAATTTTAATTGTATGTTTGTTTAACGTCATTAGTTTTACTTTGGCTTTTTAATTTAATTATTACTTGCATGTTTTTCATTTTATGTAGGTATATTTCTTTTTTTTTATATTTCTATTACTTATGTGTGGATGTCGAAATAAAAATGTTTCAAATGTTTCAAATATTTTAATTCGACTCGACAGCGCCTACGTAATATTACTTCATGGTTTATTGTCGTTAAATACATCAATTTGTATCCCCAAACTGATGTATGTGGCGTTACTACAGAGCTGTACGGCTTAAACGTGATCACGAAGTTATGGCAATATTTATTATTGCGCCTATATTGTAAGCTGTGTGATGAATGTGCCTGTTATAGGCTACCTGTCTGCCATGGAATTTCATTTAAAGAAGCACCCTATATTGCCGTTCCGCCTGCTAATTTTGTATGTCTATGAATCATGTTTACGAGACAGGGACATTTTTGAACGTGCACGAGCATTGTTGAGCCGTCCTTGCAGGGAAATGGTTTCGAAAAGCGTTCAGCTCCAAGTGGTTTTTAAAGTTCTGTACCCAAATGGGAAAAAACGGAACCCTTACAATTTCATCGTGTCCGTCTGTTCTTCCGTAAGTCACAGCTAAGATGCTAAATAAGTCTAAGAAAGGTACTGTGGGCATCATCAACTTCGGAACCCTATACTTGGCGCGTGACCCGACACGCACTTGGCCGATTTTTTTTATATATCAGGGGCCTCATTCGAAGTTTTAAATAGGGAAATAGGATTTCTCGTATCACAAATAGGGAGAGACAAAATCCTTACGAAAGTGAAGTGGGACATCACTTTTAAAATGTCAAACCACAGACTAATCAGAGACACGATTATAACATGCGGAAGTGGGTTTTACTGTCCCTCGAAGTTGAAAGATTCAGTCTCTAGCTATACGCGTATAGCTAGAGACTCACTCACTCAGTCCCTCAGCTCTCACTTTGACGTCTTGCATTGAATTTTTGTCATAAAAGTGAAAGTGAACTTCCTATTCCCCTCCCTATAGAATCCCTGCATTAACTCGAAAAGAGCCCCAGGTTTTTGAATTCGTATTTACATAATAGAGTACTTTGGCTTCATAATTTATCCACGCACTGAGTAAAACTCGAGGTTAATCAGGTGTCAATTTAACTCGTCTTAAGAGATATTAATCCCTACAATAAAATCAGTCAAATGCGGAATCGCATATGTAGGGTTCCGTACAACTGAGCGTCTCTATGTGATCCCTATTCACAGTTGGTGAAAAAAAAAATCAATTTAATCACAACACTAAGTACCTTATGACCCCTATCAGGCAGGGTCGAAGCCGAACAAGATTTTATTGGAAGATAGGAGAAAATTCACATATCGGAATTGGGAATCATCGTCTGTATAGAATTTATTAATTCATCATAACTATGTACCATTTTTTTTTTAACTAAACATACTTCTTTAGCCAGCGACATCGTAGAGGCCATTAGAAAAAAAAAACACTGGCAACATGGAACTATTTAGTCATATCATGGACTTGAATTAATATACAAAAAATGTTCGAAATTTGAATTAGACTTTTGTTCTATTCGTTCTAACTATGAAACATATAGATACCTAATTTCGCCAGCGTAGTAAGTCTGGTGGCGTATTCGTGAGTGACGTGGAAACTAATTCAAGTGACCGTGGGTTCAGATCCCAAACCCTCCACGCTTTTTTTTTCTTGTTTTTTATTTTATAGTTATTGAGTTTTTTTTTTCAGTTTTTCTAATTTTTTTATTGTTTTATATATAAAATTTTATTGTATAATGTACGTAAAGAGCTACTTTCGAAAAAATACGTAACTTTCCTGTGTGAAAATCCACATTGGGAATAAACTTATTGACTGTTTCAGTATTTATTGTGATGGAGGCTTTAATAATGCGTATTTTGTGAAAATTTCAGGTGTCTAACAATAATGGTTTATTAGATCGAGCGCTTGAAATGAGACGAAGAAAAAAACAGTTACTTGTATGAAGACAATTTATATACATATAGTATATAAATTGGGGTCTTTTAACTTTTAGTATTTGTTGTGATAGCGGCCACAGAAACACGCATTCTGTGAAAGTTTCAAATCTCTACCTATTTCCATTGAAGAGATAGAGCCCTGTGACAGACAGACGGACGGACGGACGGACGGACGACGGACGGACATCGGAGGCATATTAATAGGGTTCCGTTTTTCACCCTTTGGGTACGGAACCCTAAAAACGAATAAAAGAAGTTCAGAAGGATGATATTATAAATATTTATTGAAAAGATCGTCTGAAAAAATCGATGGCATTGATAAACAAAGGACTATGTAAATGTGAATAGAAGCGTCATGTTGTCAGATCCAATTTGGATAGGTATTTTTATAAACTACCCAAGAGAATCTATAATTGACCGTAACGAGGCAACCTTGTACCTGTCGGACCATTTTACTTGTTTCAAAACATTCACCGGGAAAGGTCATGAACTCGATTTTACCTTGTATCGGAAGCCTAAATGTGACCATGTGGCGCATTTTACACTTTACGAGCAAAACGTAGGCTGACGTGGTTGGAAAACACATTTTTCGCCCACATTCCAATACATTCCAATGCTTTTTCTCCGTTTTTTGCACTTTATTATGTTTTCGCACTTAGAACTATCTACATCTTTATATTGATTTAACTAGACACAAAAACCACATGAATTAATAGTTTTACGTAATTCTTGTCATATCATCATGAACAGTCCGAAGATGCGAGCGTTGCAGAACAGACCGATCGATGTGACTTTTGACGGCTTCTATTTAGCATACCTAATTATGCGCATATTATGCGCATCTTTCATCTGAAGGGATGACGATGGCGCGTATAATGTTACCATTACTTAAATGGTTAAGATAGTAAATCGCAAAACAAAGCAGACCACACGCGAGTGACGAGAGAGGGCTTTGAACTGTCCATCAGTCAGTTTTACCGGTCGGCCACGACTTCGCGCGGCAGCGGCAGTGGCGAGCGTTTTACGGACACATTGCGCTCGTGAGGGCGCTTTTTAGATGACGTGAAAAATGTCTTGCGGCGGCCGCTTGCTAGCTGTTCAGTTATAGCAAATTTATGTTTTATTAACTAGGACACAACGTTGAATTCCCCTGCAAGCAACCCCCACGCGGCGGCGGCGCGGCGACAGCGCGGCGACTGCGCGGCTGCCGCGTGGTTAGTTACTCGTAAAGAATCTCAACTTTGTGTCCTAGATAATAAAACATACATTTGCTATAACTGAACAGCTAGCACGCGGCCGCCGCAAGAAGATTTTCGCGTCGTCTAACTGCAGCCTGACGCCCGCCGCGCATCGGTTAGCAGTCGTCGCGCGCAATGACATCAGTCAATTTTAGTTCACTCGTAAAAGTCGTCCAACTATATTCATATAATCGATATTACGGCGTTGCAGCAATATATTTAGACGGCTTTTCCCCGACTATTATTAACTAACTAAAACTGACTGATGGACAGGTCGAAGCTCTCTGGTCACTAGTTTGCGGACGGCTTTGTTTTGATAAACATTTAAATCGATTAAAAATAACTATTATATTAGAACTATTATAGCTGCAGGAACTAACTCAGTTTCAGATACATTGCATATAAATAATTTACTATAAATATCAGTATCATTAATCACGTACATAAATACGTTGCAGGACGCATTTCTGTTTACATCTAACTGTTGGAATCTCATTAGAAAGTTAATTACACTATTTGCAACTAACCCACCAACCCTGAGAACTAAGATTGAATGCCTCTTTACTGGTAAGTTCACTGACTCTCTTGCCACTGTCACTGCCATTTGAGAGATTAATGTAGACATCCGGTCGGACACTGAATCAGGTCCTATCATCGACACAATATCTCGTAATATATCAATAGACATTAGGAATTATTTGGACGGAAAACATCTTAAAGCCGGAAACGTGTGGGTCAATTGTATGGTCCGTGTGTATCGTGGCCGTGCAATGTTGTTGAAGTATCCACCTACATTTTGATACGAAGCGTTTTTGTACCATCGTGGCTCGTCGGCGCAGCAAGTCAAATTCAAATCATTTATTCAGCCAATTGGCCACGAAAGGGCACTTTTACATGTCAGAAAATTATAATGAATGAGAACAAGACAGCCAAACAAACTCAGTAGAAAATCATTAAGACATTCTTACAGAAATTACTTTTTAAAGGGATGTATGTATACGTATAGTCCCTGCATTAAACATAAATCTTAGATCTTAGAGATGTAGAGATAATCTACTATAGAAAGTCCCGCGCCTCCAAATTTCAAAACGCTTCAATTTATTCATTATTACTTAAAAAGCACCACTACCACTTTCAACACATAGTTGACGACTGTGTCAGCACGCATGCGCATGCTTTGAGAGTGTTGGTGGTGCTTTTTAAATACTTTGAAGCGTTTTGAATTGTGGAGGTGCGGGACCTCCTATATCAGATTATCTCTATAGTCTCCAAGGGTCCAAAACATAATAATAAAATAATTGTAATGGAGATTGATAGCCTCCATGCATTGTGAGGTTCCGGCCTCATACCTGTGTCATCATTTCGGTCGAAGGACTTAGGCCTCCCCTAAGATGCGCCACTCAAAACGGTCTTGTGCCACTCGCATCCACCGCGTTCTCGCGACCTTTATGTACAAGGTTGCCGCTCCATCTTGTTGGCGGCCTGCCGACAGCTCGTCTCTCGGTTCACGGACGGTACTCGAGAACTTTCCAATTGGCCTGACTGTGCCCCGCCTACTGCCACAAGGCGCTGACAAGACCTAAATTGGCTTTATTTAAACAGTATTTAAATGAAAAGTATTTCATTTTGTAAGGCGAGTAAAATATATGTTAATATTCACTATGTACTTAAAAAAACTTGCTATTTTGTAAAAATAATTTCATGAAATCAGTTCGATAAAAAAAAAAAATTAAGTTACGTCGTCTAATCCTATTTAAACGGTTCTATAAGTTAATTTAAGTAACGCAGATTTCTAAAATTAAATACACTATTCCGTCATACTCATACCAAAAAATTTGTGTTTGTTTACAGGAGCAGTCGCACAAGTCGTACCGTCCGCTGACGGTGCTGACGTTCCGGTGGAACTATGCCGTGCACGGGCTCCATCCGGCGGGCTACCACCTTGTCAACCTTCTGCTGCACGCCCTCGTGTCGCTGCTCTACTACAGGTAAAACAATACAATACAAATACTACACTTTATTGAACACCAAAAAAACAATTGGCTATGGGTGAAAAATGACAATGTGCTCGATTATTTTTTTATGGATAGGAATAACCTTCCGTATCAAGAGTAAAAAATCTCAGAATTTTCCGTGCCGCAGATTCTGCGTAAAAAATAAAATTGGTTTTGCGTTACGACGATTGAAATAAAGGTGTTTCCTTGGTCCAAGTATGCAGCACTACTACTTGAAAAAATCAACAATGTCAATAGTGTCAACACTTTTTTTTAAGCAGTACTGATGCATACTTGGACCAAGGAAACACCTTTATTTCAATCGTCGTAACGCAAAACCAATTTTATTTTTTACGCAGAATCTACGGCACCGAAAATTCTGAGATTTTTTACTCTTGATACGGAAGGTTATTCCTATCCATAAAAAAAGAATCGAGCACATTGTCATTTTTCACCCATAGCCAATTATAATACACAAGTAAACACAAATAACAAAGAAGAAGGGTGACAACAGGCGGTCTTTTCGGCGAACGATCTCTTCCTGACAACCTTTGGGTAGCGGAATGTGTGGAAAAAATTGGTTGTCTGTAAAGTCGGTTTACGGACGATGATTTTATACGTGATAACGTCACGTAACGCTACAACGCTACTATTGCGTCATGTTTTTTCGTAAGCGCAGCCGGCGTTCATCAATTTATAAGACGTTACCACGTAAAAAAACGTAAAAGTAGGCAGGTGGTGCACATTAGAATTACATACTATGAATAAATGAAATGCATACAAGTCATAGAAAATAAACATGAAAAAAATATAATACATAATATACTCTCTAGACTCTATCCAGAAAGGGCGAATTCGCCGCGTATCGTGACTAGGTCTTCCCATACAAAATGCCCCGAAAAAAAATATCAGCTACGCCCGTGAGCTTCTCTGCCCGCGTCTTCGTCGTGGAATTCGGTAAATGTTTCTTCGTGAACGTGCATTTTCCGAGATAAAAATAGCCTATATGTTGACCCATGTTATAATTTACACCCATTACAAATTTTGTTGCAATCCGACCAGTTTTCTAGTTTAAGCAGGGCATCGGTACATACCTAACACACATAGAGACAATTTGTTAAAACTGTTTTATTGTTCAACATCAGTCATATCGCTAAATAACTCTGTGTCTCACCAACAGTGCAACCTCTTATGTGGGACCTCGGAACATCCCACGTAAGTGTATTACAACGGTGGGTTATTCCTATTTCAGTCGTACACTGTACAGTGGGACTGAAATAGATTTATACCTAAAGATACATTTATAAAGCTGCTGCATCGTTAAAGGGGACGTCTACGTTTCTATGCCATTAAAACTGTGAGCGTTACATCTCCGCTTTGTGTAGCGAAGAGCTCTTATCATCCGGATAAACAAGTTGAGTTCCACTCACGAAACTCATAGTCATTACCGTGCCATTATACGTATACTATGACAAAATACTATTAAGTTGATACACCGTAATGAAACAGTCCTCTGTCTCAGATCTGACATCGCTAAATGGTAGCAGCAGGCGAATAGGATTAGGGGACAAGGGGAATCGTAATTAGATAGCAAAATTACATAACAATAGTCGCTGGAGACTCGTTTTAGTTCCACGAAGTTGAGAAAGTAACTTCAACCGCTCCGTTTTCAAATACACTCTTAATTAATATTTATTAGAAGCCGAGAAAGTTTTGCAATAGTTGTTTCATAATTGCCAAGTTGAAATTAATTAATATGTAAGTCCAATCAGAAGCAGCTGCGCCGTGAGCCCTTAATTGGCAGGACTCGATAATCCAGTCGAAAACGGCCATTTAATTATTCAATACAACCAACGCAACCCGCTCTATCGCGCCCGCCGCCTGTTTACGTCGCGAGTGTATTAATTTATTTTTATTCTTCCGTGAAATCTGCTCACAATACTGCCTTTAATGGTTATGCCGGAGCACCGTCGTAAAGAAGGGAATTAATTATAGCAACGGACCGTAATACAGGGACTCATATTGATCTTATTTAATCTCCTCCTTGTAGGATCACGCAAGCATATACCAGGTCCACGAGGCTTACACGTGTAAGCTTACGCGATGAAGATACTTTTGTCTCCGCATGATAAAGTAAATAGGAGAGGGACTGAATAGTTTGGACTCGTCGCACTAAATGTAGCACTTAATAGGGACGAATTGTGAAAAAGTGGTGAGCGAGGAAGGACGACTCGGACAAATTGTCGTTGCCGAGTATCTCAGCGGTACTTTAGAGGCAGCTTATGTTACGGTCTGCAAATATTTCGGCCTTAACTATAAAAGCTTGGGTCTTTGCTGGCAGCTTTACCATATATATAGTAAACAGAGAGGATAAACCTACGTAACTACAGTAGAATAATAACAATTTCTCCGTTACATCACCCGGTTTAATTCCAGCAAAGCGGTCGAGCAAAGCCAGTTTTAATCAGGCAGGCTATACCCTTAGTTACTGCTAATTACAGGCACTTGCTGTGTCCACCGCGACCTTAGCCCGGCTTACGCTCAATATCCAATTTGTCAGCATAATCCTATTAACGATTTTACCTCTCATTATCGTGCTGATCCGGGCTCCCTTCGACTACAGTTTGCGTGACCACTTCGTTAGCGTAAATTAGAACAATGGAGTCGAGTGAAATTAGAATAGCCATTGTGTACCTATGAAGCCCACTTTGAAATAGGTTTAACAATGAAAAAGTTGAAGCTATATGGCTTACGTAGCAAGTGAAATGTTTGCAAGCTCGTTTGGTGAACACGTATTTATGGCACAAAAGGTACGCTTGACGCTTTGTACACGTTACATCGTTTCATTGCTTTTTGAAATACAATTTAGATTGAAAATCGCAGTTGGTTAGGTCCTAGGTTTTCACTTTAATTGATTGAAGGAAGATATATTTGCAACTCGGTGAACACTGAGTTAATTGGCTCTCATTATTCGTTTTTTTTTTTTTAAAGTAGGTTCCATCAAGTAACTCTGTACTACTTGAGCAGAGAATATTGTTATATTCTGACTGGCTCCCAGGTAGGTAGTGCTACCTTCAAATGACAATTTTAAGTCTATAAATAACACAGTAACCGAAAAACAAAAGCCGTATATCACAGTTTTAACAATATTGGCATGCAGTAACTATCTAGTAACTACAGATAGTTTTAACCCCTCATTACTCGCTGTTAGAATTTTGCAAACTCCAAACTTATAATGGAATTGCTTCTGAATTCAGGCGCTTGACTCGCGTGCAAGCGCTGCACGTCGCAGGTATGATGAACTTATTTAGGCATTCAATGCCTTTCCTACGCCTTTGAGATGATAACCGAAGAAGCAGCAACCGAGCGGTTTACTTGAGAAGTTAATTGATTCTTACCGAATAATCGTACGTGGAATAGGGTACATGAATAGGTAGGTAATTAATTAATCGTCAGTCGATTTGCGAACAATACCATTCCAACATAACTTAATACAAGTATTTACAGTATGTAAGCTGCTACACACCACTGTGGCCGTATTTAGAAGCCAAACAAAGCGCATAAATCCGACATCATCTGGACTGCATCGGTCCATTTTCAGGACGACGGCGCTGGCGGCGGTCCAAGCGAGGCTCAGCACTCCGAACGGAATAATACCGACAAATCGCTGTGATAATATTGAAATACGCATACGGATTCAATGAACGGACTTACATACGTATAATACATACGAAATTTAGCGGCGACGACTATTTGGTTAAAAAGCCGTGGAGGCCTAGTGGTTTGACCTACCGCCTCTCATTCAGAGGGTCGGGGATTCGATTCCGGCTCGCACCTCTAAGTTTACTTATGTGCAAAATTCAATTTGAATTCACCACTGAGCTTTTCGGCGAAGGAAAACATCGTGAGGAAATCGGAATGCATCTGCGAAGTAATTCCAAAATTGTGTGTGAAGTCCCCGATCCGCACTGGGCCCGCGTGGGGACTATAGCCCAAACCCTCGTGATGAGAGGAGGCCTGTGCCCAGCAATGGGACGCTTTATTTACGATTACCATTTATGCAGCCTTTTAGATAACAGCGTCAAATAACATGTTTAAAACTAAAGATAACGTACAGGTGTGTATGTTTTAATGTGTTTTAGCATATTTCGGATTCCTTATAAAATGGCTCGAAGATCGATTTTTCTTGTTAAATTCACTTCAGACATTTATTTCACGTGATGAAACAGTACGCATATCGTGTAAACTCGATTTTCTCTTTGCTATGATTAGAACGCTCTTGCCAAGAGAGGCTGTAGATCGAACCGGATACCACGGTTCTTGCGTTTATCCATATTAAACATAAAATATTAGTATAATTGCTAAAACTCGTCCCCGATGTCATAAGCCCTTAATTGCGCCGGCCTTTGTCTTATCTCCACGCGAGTAATTAATTACGGAACGTAATTAATTTACTCATAACGGCGTATCGCCGATGCGAAATAATTAAGCCATTTGTTAATTAAGAGTGGCCCTGTTGTGCTATCCGTTTCACCGATTGCGGAGTAATGGGCCCGTGAAGGGTCCACAGGAGGAATCCCAGCGACAATTCGAGTTCGGTGCGCACAGGTTATGTAATTCTTACCCGGCACCACACGGGTTCACCACACATTGCTCGCAGGACTGATGGCCGATGGGGCCGGAAAGTTCTCGAGTGGCGTCCGTGAACCGGGAGACGAGCTGTCGGTAGGCCTCCAACAAGATGGAGCGACGACCTCGTGAAGGTCGCGGGAAACCGGTGGAAGCAAGTAGCACAGCACCGGTCGGAGTGGCGAGCCTTGGGGGAGGCCTATGTCCAGCAGTGGACGTCTTTCGGCTGAAATGATGATGATGATGATGATGATGAGTTTATGTAAAAGATTTGACTCTGAAGCCGTTTTAGCCTAGTTTTGGGCGCTTTCATTCATGAAATTAAACAAGGATTTTTATCAGAAATGTTTCCTAATGTAAATAAAAGCAGAAATGTTTTATCCACATCCACTGAAACGGGAGTGTTCCGAATGCTGTTTTAAAAGCCACATTATATTAATAATGTGGCTTTTAAATTATTGCTACGTAATTTTTTCCGGTTTCATATTCTTGCGTTTTTGACGCTATGGTATTATTTTATTTATTTATAGTAACCCTATCTGTCTGTTACCTCTTAACGCTTAAACAACGCTGGACCTATTTAGATCAAAGGACCATTAACAACTTTGTATGAAGCCCGGTGTAAAAACCAACAGTGATGAGATTGGTGTTACGTTACTAAATTGGTAGTTCATTAATGTTCTACAAGCACCAAGTCGAATTCCATTGCAGAACCATAGAATATTTAATAGTATCTAGAAAATGTATGAAAAAAACCGTGATAACCCCGTGGTTTGACCTACCGACTCTCATGTTACGATGACTACCTACTGCCTCCTATCAGTAGCTTGCCCATTTGTTTGCCCCTTTTCTGAAGTAGAGGTATATTTAAGCAAATTGGTACCACGTAGACAAACTTTGAGGCTTTACTCATACAACATGTTCTAAATGCACTGACGTGGACAGTGTCTAGGGTATGATCACGATACTTACTCGCCGTAGACACTCCCAGAGAACCTACATAATAATTATGTGCTACTCTGTCTACGCGTCGCATGCTACGCCGTAGCTATGTGCTACGCCGCACCGTAGTTATGCTACGCCAATTATGCTACGTAAACTCAAATTTGGTTAGATAAGCGAGAGATTTAGGCAAGTTTGCTCTGCGATTAAGGTGGTGCAGTACACATTAGGCTCAAGGTGCTGTGACATTACATTACTTTTTATTGAAAACCATGAAAAAAACATGGAAAAATTTGAATGTTCAAAAATAACCTTCCTTAGTACCCATGGATTAATAGACCAAACATAGGTTACATTATAAGTTTCCCATTAGTGACCCGCATGTAATTAATTATGTAATTGTAATGTACTTAGATAAATACATTAAAAAAACTCTGTGTTTTGGTAAAAAAAATGTATTAAAGGTACGGTTTCATTATCTATCAACTATTGTTTTATTCATGTCCCGTCCCATCTCGCTCCAAGTGATCTCCGCTCGTCCGTGTTTCCCGCAAGCGTTTGTGTAATTAGTAATTTTAATTAGAAATAATTTGCGCGCTTTCTCATTTTCAATCTTAGAATATTCTCAAACAAACGTAAACAGCAATTTGAATAAAACAACGGGACTTTTGTAACTGATTATTATAAAGTTTAATAACAACAGTAGAGCGATGTTTCAGACGAAATGGGAAAATTTTAGAAAATTCTTTAAATATTAAAATTATACCTTGGAATAATAAGTAGAAATTGTTAGAGTAATTTTAATATAGAAGTTGGGTTTAACTATTTCTGATGTTATTAATAAAACATGTGCCCAGTAACATTATTAGGGCCCGCTTACATCGAGGGAAATCCTCTCTTAATGCTCCTCTAAACCCAGCTATCTAAGACCAGTTGTGGTGTGCTACCAGAAGCTAGCTTTTAAGGCCGTTCCCTGACCCAGCATCATCAAATTGCTCATGTAAGATAATACTTTTCTAAGAAATGCTAAAAGTAAAAAATACGAAAAAAAAACCTATTTTATATTTGATTATATCATCCTTCAATTGACAGATTTCTTTACACGTTTCACGACACTTCGCTCGATACAATTTAATTCCAAAGTGACCTCTAACTCGGACCTTTATTCCAACTTTACTCCAGTTTATTATATCGAGCAGTGTAAAACTAAACATAATAGAAAAATGATCCATATTAAATGCATAAATTGACAGCTTTATAAAGCATATATATGTCACGTTTTTAGACGGTATTTTGATAGAAATTAAAACGTGTTAAATACTAACTAAATCGGGCGTTCTGTGCGTAGCGCTTTCTCTTTCACTCGTTGCACGAGTGACAGTGACGGCTGAGCTGGGTATAGGAACAGCCTTAAGGTTTTTGCATATAATATAGAAATATCAACCGCATATAATTATGTCAACCGGCCTTGACGTTTAAAACATGTTGTCATGGTTACTCCCGCAGCATGAATGTATCCACCCTGGTCACGCAGGCGCAGGACCTCTTGCCCCGTAGTTTTTGGTAGCATTGTTTCACATGTTCACCGACGCGGCGTCTTCAGGATTAAATGTCTATACATGCATCTATATATGGAGGGTTTATACATGCTAGTCGGTACATAAACACGAGTCAATGCGAGCAGCGGTCGGTAGAGCTCGTTAGGTACGTCAACTAGAAAACAAACTACCTATAAATGTTTCCTCGCTAACTTCTCGGGAGATTTCGTTGGGCTCGCAAAAAGTCGCTAACGAGTGCCTTAATTCCGGAGAAGTTGGTCGTCGAGCACCTTGCCGCCCGGCGCGGCGTGAGGCACGGGCGCGAGGTGGTTTTACCAATCACTCCTTGTTTATCGGCGAAAATTGTAGTAGTACCTGCTGCTAGGTCCGGTAACCTGCCGCCAAATAGCAGTTCTTACCCTGTTTTGCTCGACTAGCACAGAGGCATTCCATCTTAGGCCTCAGGGTAGACAATGCATTCGAGAATTATAAGATTTTGGTGTCCATGGGCCGCAGTGACCGCTTACTACCAGGTAGCCTGTGTGCTCAATTGCCTACCAATTAAACGGAAAAAATCTGCCCGTGGTATTCGTAGGGATTCTTCGACTTAAGGAAGAGGCTTTGTGTCAAAAAATTAGCACTAATCGAACGTTGGTATACAAATAAAACCGGACCTCTGTTAGTTTTTCTCATCGTATACGTACGTCATTTCCTTCGACACAAAGATTACAAAAACTCACTAATTAATAATATGTGGAAACTAGGTGTTGTCCGCGACTTTGTATGCGCAGAAACACTAACCGCTTTCTCCCGTTCCCGTGGGAATTTCGGGAAATCCTCTCTCAGTGCTTCCATACACTCCCCAACTTGTATACAAATTCCAAATACAGCTTAAGATAAAATAAAAAACCGGCCAAGTGCGAGTCGGACTCGCGCACCGAGGGTTCCGTACAAACCTGTAAGGTTTACAAAGTTCGTTCTTTACGACAATCGAGTCATAACTATGGTATTTTTATTGCAAAATGAAATTCATAACATTACAATGGGGAAAGATGGAGTAGCATAAATTTAAGACAAAGATCTTAAAAAATATATATTTTGTAATGTAACTAAAAATTTAAGGTTTTCGGAATTTTTCCTTTATGTGTGCTATAAAACGTTGCTTCATGCCAAATTTCAAGATTCTAGGTCGACTGGAAGTACCCTTTAGGTTTTGATTCCCTTGCGAGTACTTGCGAGTTTCAAAATATGCAGCTTAAATTGCTGTTTCTTTTGATTGCGTTGACATAGAAGTTTGATTTTGTTACAGCTTAAAGGTATTTTACGCGTATACCTTTACGCGTTTATGAGGAAATGGGTAGTAAGGTTAAAATTATTAAAAAAAAATATATTATGTGATGTAACTAAAAATTTATGGTTTTCGTAATTTTTCCTTTATCTATGCTATAAGACGTTGCTTCGTACCAAATTTCAAGATTCTGAGTTCACGGGAAGCACCCTGTAGGTTTTGATTCCCTTGCAAGTGTCGAAAATTTGCGGCATAAACGGCTGTATCTTTTGATTGCGTTGGCTTAGAAGTTTGATTTTTTCACAGCTTCAAGGGACAGTAGACCTGAGTAATTGATATAAATTTCAGCTTCATACCTCCACGCGTTCCTGAGAAAAAGGGTCTTGACAGACGGACGGACGGACGGACAGACGGACAACAAAGTGATCCTATAAGGGTTCCGTTTTTTCCTTTTGAGGTACGGAACCCTAAAAATAGCCCCGTGACCACAGCCGCCCATCTTATTAAGATATTTATTTATGTTTCACATATACCTAAATATTCCGTTACATCTAGCACGGGACTTTGCTTCTAATTTGTATCATTGACTTTCAAAATTTTATTTGTTGTTTCGTGTTCAACAATCACTGTTTCCCGCTGCCGCCTGTGACTCGCACTGCCTTCGGCTCTCAATTAGTTGGTGTTTCGAACTTGGCCAATTATTGTCACTGGACGCCGCACTGACCTGCCATACCTATTACGCTGTGCAACGGATTTCAATGTTCACTCGAAACGAGTCATTATTGATGGAGTTTAGGAACTCTGAGGTATGTGCGAGCGAGACTTAACATGTATATTGTATGTATGTAGTATGCTCGTTGTCTGCGTAGGGCTATAGAGGGTATTGTGAATGGGAAAGTCTGAATCTATCCATACTAATATTATAAATGTGAACATGTATTTGTTTTTTTCCTTCCTCCACGTCGAAACGTCTGGACCGATTTGGATGAAGTAGGTATGGAGGTAGTTTGATAGCCTGGCCATAACATAGAATACTTTTCATCCCGATTTTTCGAACGGAACGAGTTGTCTACGGGTCAAACCAGTTTTTTTAATACTTCTGTACCTAACCATAACCTCTATATGTATGGGTATCATCGGGTACGCAAATTCTAATTCTACGCGGGACGAAGTCGCGGGCAACGGCTAGTAAGACATAAGAACAAAGACATCTTCTTTTAGGAACAGTGTCATCGATTTTAGTGACAAGAAAAAGTGCACTCATAGGTCAAAAAACTAGTAGGTATGTACTTTGTTCAATGAACGCAATTTGGTATACAGTGAAAAACCTGAAACAGAAAACTGCTGCTCTGTGACCATGTAAAACATTGATATTTTTCCGGCATCAGGATTCGTCGGAATCTGTTTTTTGTTTAAAAAGTTTAAACTTTATAAGGTTTTTGCACTCGATTCGTCCGCTTGGAATTCTGTTGTGTACCTATCGATGGAACGCGGGAATTATACGTTTTTCTGGTATAATAAATAGCCTACTTCCCCGAGACTCGAACTCGAACTACACTCAACCGCAGTGAAATCGAGTCACTTTATATGGAAAATCCTATACAATAGTCAAAGCAATACATATATAACTTACAATTAACATTGTTGATACTTATTATGAGGCGCCAACGTGATGAAGGAACTGCAAGTATTCTACGAGAAACAAATACACGCTCATGTAATTATAAACTTTGCATAAAGACAAAATTTGCCTAAGTAGGAAAAGCTTTATACAAAGTAACGTCCCCTAACTTTGCCATTAAGAGTTTATAAGTAGCCTACTGATCATGCATACTAAATTAATTCTATGAAGATATCACCGATCTTAGTCCATCCGCACTTATTTAAATTCATGCAACGGGAAGGGAGCTGTTAAGAGAGTAGAACTAACAGGATAAGTTGATATATCACTTTATGTAGAAAATAATGTATGCAACTGTACATAAAAGCGACTTCATAGAGTCACACTCATGTTTCAAGGTCAGTACAATGTAGCAGTTGCACAACTTATTCTATATCTACTATTATTTGCGTAGTTACTACATTGTATGTTTCTATTGTAGTTATAATAAAAAATCAAAATTTCCACAAATGCAATTCGTTAATCGACTTCATCATCATTTCAGCCGATAGACGTCCACTGCTGGACATAGGCCTCCCCCAAGGCGCCGGTCCTGTGCCACTCACATCCACCGCGTTCCCGCGATCTTTACAAGGTCGTCTCTCCATCTTGTTGGAGGCCTACCGACAGTTCGTCTACCGGTTCGCGGACGCCACTCCAGTACTTTCGTTAATCGACTTGCATGCAATAAATAAAATATCCTTTTTTCGCGATATAAAAACCCACTCTAACTGAAGCGTTCTAAATCCGTTTTAAAAGCAACACTCCATCGTTGCCCGCTTTGAAAATTCGCATATTAAAAACTATTCACATGTGAAACAGGCCACTCGCGCGCGGCGTGCGTGTAAATGAATCTGCGAACTTTTCACATTACCCGCTGACCCCGTCCGCGTCCTGGCAGTTTAGAATTGGCACACTTTTTTTGAAATAAATAATGCTGGCTAGTTAGACTAGGTTATGGAAAAACTTAGTTGGCGACTACACACATTATGTATATCATCTATTGTTATACATTTCCAGTAATGTATTCAGCGAATACATCATCATTTATTCGGACGAATCCATATGTTGTCTACAACTTCGGCTTTGCACTGTATTTAAGGTACCGTAGCGTAGCTATGAGTTCACTGCGTTGTTGAATAGTTAGATGAAATGTGTAAAGTGAAATGTACTCTTTTCAAATAATTCATGAAATCCGGGCATATTTCATTTCATTTATTCAAACACATCTGTGTCTTGTGACAGTGTCTTAGACCAAATCGCTTATATGCTAGTCACAATTCCAATTTTGTATTAATAAATTACTTAATTACAATAAATCGGTCAAATGTCAAATAACAGAAGTAGCATAAGTCAAATAATTATTCAGAAATATAATACATTTCCTGCAAAAATTACCACTTGAGTCCGTGAAAATATCTATGTCATGAGACTCAACAGCTATTTACATTAAGAAGAGCCAATGCCCTGCTCGTCGGCGCATTATCGGCCTGGCGCGATACGGTTCCGTTTCAATATTTCGAAAGCGATGGTTATCTCTATGCGAACCTACAAAATTTAACAGCAGTTTTTATTTATATTAATTTGACTCTGTTTTTTATTGCAACGTTTTTATTTTGGAGAGTTTAAGGTGAAGGTATGAAGTACTTCTGCAATACAAGGGCGGATTTATGTTTTTCACGTGAACCCACTAAAGTCATCACGAAACATACCTACGGGTACGAGTCAGAAAAGGGGAATGTCACTTTTCATCACGACTTTGGTCTATCACGTCCTAATTTCATAACTATGTCAGCTCGGAATTAAAGCCTTGAATCACAGGCGGATGGGGTCACAGAAACCGATGTCTCACGTTAAAACCAAAGGCTGTGTGCACCGACACAGCCACGGTCTAAGTCTTAGACTCTAAGAAAACAAGGTGACGTGTCACCGTAACGTCAAAGTCGAGTTGCCACTTTATTGCAATAAAACAAAAATATTTTCTGCCGTTATAATGCAAAATAAATATTTTTTTAGCGCATTAGAATTGACATTTACATGCACACAAAATGGGACAAGTTAAAAACAAATGAGCGTAATAATTTAATGAAATACTCACAGGATACATGGAGATCGCGGAGTATTTTAATACACCACTTGCAACACACAGCAGTGCGAATGACATTAGGGTGACACCCACACCACTACAGAATACCGGACGGTCATACCAGGCGAAGTATATTATTGTATCATGGACGCAGCCCATCAGCCCCACCCATTGTTTTATTTGCAACCGCTTCAAACCTAACGACGGTTAGTTTTGATTTATTAGATGCTGGATAATGTTTCAAAATATTCTGTATTTATGTTTAATTTACAAGATAATTAAATGTTTTGATAGGGGGGTTGCTCAATGGCCGTCGTCCAAGATGGTTGACGTTTGTTGAGCTTCCCCATTTTTACTTGATTTATCTTTTATACCGTACATTTATCATTATTACCGTACACTGTTCGGCCTGTAGGCCAATTACTTGACACTGGCAAAATTGTCTTGCACATAGAGAGAAGCCATTATTTAAAGAGAAGAAGAAATGTTTTGATAAATGTGTAATGTAAATATCTTAGCCATTTCTATCTGAAATATCTATATGATATCTTATTGATTTTTGAGCGAAATCACAACGTCGATGTGTTTTCGAGTTAAAGCCAAACTACTTGGCGCTGGCATTAGGTATTCAGCCGCTCTGACCCAGTTGTGTCGTTTCAGGGTGTGCGCCATGTTTCTCCCGGAGTTTGCAAGTTTCGTCGCCGCCATCCTGTTCGCAGTGCACCCCATACACACCGAGGCGGTAAGTTTTTATCACCTAGTGAAAAATGGTAATTTGTTACACAAGGGCACAGTCGTTCCCTACTTGCCGCGAGTGCATGTATCAAAAGTTGAGCTAGCGAAAGGGGGTAAGATAATCTCCTGAACGCAGCGAAGCATACAATCAATGCACGAAACGCGAATAACTGCTTCTGAATGTAATACACCTTTTTCCCTCTCAGTACCGGCGGGAAAACTGTCGGAACGTTCCATTTTTGAAATTCATAGAAAAATATAGCCTCAGCCTGTACTGTAGTAGCCATTCAAAATTAAAGAACACTCCACACTAGTCAGAGCCAAAGTTAAAATATTCCTATTTTTATGGCTCTTTTTTAGGGTTCCGAAGTCCACAAGGAACCCTTATAGTTTCGCCATGTCCGTCCGTCCGTCCGTCCGTCCGTCCGTCCGTCCGTCCGTCCGTCCGTCTGTCCGCACTATTGCTCGGAGATGATTAGGTCTAGAGAGCTGTAATTTGGCATGAATATGCATATTAGTTACGCTGACAAAGTGGTATAATAAAATTTTGAAATATATTTTTTATAGGGTACCTCCCCTACTCGTAAAGTGGGGATGTAATTTTTTTTTCTTGCGTACCCCATGATGCGGCATATCGTTAAATAGGTCTTAAAAAAATATTGTGGGTTTGTTAAAACCATTTTTTGATTAAGTGATGCGTTTGTGAAATATTAAGCTTTAAAGTGCTATTTTTTGTTAGAGTCACGTGTCCCCCCCCCCCCCTGCCAGCTAAATGGTGGTATTTGGATGGCTGAAAAAAATCACGGTTGTGGCATATATAACGTAGTTGAAAGGAAAACTATCAGAGCTAAGTAGGCTGTACAAACTTACGAGTAATAGTCGACCAACTTATAATGATGATTTTTCTCGAGCGGCAGGGGCGTCGGACGGGCACGTCATACCACAGGCTAGCTAGATGCTAATAAGTCTTAGAAAGGTACTCTGGGCATCCTCAACTTCGGAACCCTATAATTTGCGCGTGGCCCGACACGCACTTGGCCGGTTTTTTAAACTACTTCTAGTATTGCTTTTCCGAAACAACGCAAACAAATACCTCTAAATTAAAATAAATACTGACTTACGATTAAAATACTGGCTATATGACAGTCCTTTTTTTTCAATGTCATTTCATTGTCAGTCTGTTGTTTATTCCTTTTCATTTCTTTTTGTAATTGATTGAAACTGATTTTATAAAATTTGCACAGCGCACTGTAATGAACTGTATTTTTAAAGAAGGCAATACTTCGTTGCAAATCGTAATGTAACGTAATGATTCGTGCGCTTCATATTTCACCATATGGTTCTGGTGTGAAAAAAAATCAATTGGTTCGTGAGAGCCTAGAAGATGGTTAATGACGAGCTTCTGCTAGCACGGAAGAGAATGTGACCAAAATGAAATATGTTATTCTAGGTGATCGACGACTGAAAGAATAGGAGATAGCTAGTGATCTGGGCATAAAAGTACGAAATCGATAAGCGAAACAATTCACGTTTAGGGGATAGAGGAAAACGCAGTAACGGAGTTTTGTTTTTGAACGATAATCATGCACACAAACAGCTCGCATAAGACAGCGAGCTATTTTCAGAAATGGCTTCGATATCATCGACCATCCCCCTTACAGCTCAGATTTAGCCCCCTTTGACTATTTCCTGTTCAGACTTCTGTGAAGTAAGATTGAGAAGAAAAGAAACCGATCCGAAAATGATTTAATGTCATTCATTGAAAAGTTTAATAATAAATGCATTTCGGTAGAAAGAAAGTCGATACATGGAAAAATAAAAAGCCAGATAGATAAGTGGGTACGTTTGTTTCTTTCATAGTCAAGCTACAATTCAGCCAACCCTCGTAAGCGTGCAACTCTTGAACCCGAATACGTTTCGGAAGTCGCACATGTCGCAACTGCCCATTGTGAGAACTCTTACTGAATTAGAGGTGAAAAGTCCATACGGAATTACGTCCAGGATCCCCAAAAAGGCCCAAATGGACTCGCATACAGCAGAATGAAAAAATGCTTTATCCTTTTGTGGGATGGTAAAAGTGGTCTCGACCGACGAGCGGATTATCCGTGAATATATAGAGGATTTTGCTATATGTATTTCTTTCACATGTCTATTTATTTAGATAGCATAGGCTGGTATCGTTTTACTATGCGGTAATAATGGAAAAAAATATTCGCGAATCTAAATAGAAAATAAGTGATAGGTAGGTAGGTACTGTGATTTCAAACTAATATGTTTCGTCGTCTTTTCTGATACTAAAAGATTTTTTCCAACTTTTAAATAAAATAAGGCGCTAGGTCTATTATCTTGTTCAATATAGCGATGGCCACATATTAGGTAATTTTCTCATTTGAATCCCAGTGGGGCAGTTGGGACTGTTTATTGGGAGTTTTGTAAAACTTTTCCCATTATATTCATTGAGGTCATAAACGTAACTAAAAGTCGACCCATTTTATATTTATATTTGCTCAATGTGTAAAGGGTAACTTTAAAGAGTAAACCAAATACCAATCTGAAATGAGATGCTCGCATAAACTTTGAATTTTGCTTACACAAACAAACAAAACACATTTTATTACAAACTATTCGCAATTCGTTTCGCTTTCAATCATTTGAAGTAAGCAAAGCAAAACGTATGGACTCCGCGACACAGGCCCCGAGTCTAGTGCGGAGGCCGCAGTCAATTCATGTCACTTATTAGCATACTTTGTTTCTTTGTATTTTTTTTTTTTATATTTTTTTGCTCTTGAACACATTATTCTCATCTAAAATTCTTTTTTTTTTCTTAAAATTCCAACTAGAAGATAAAAATTGACTCGAAAGTTTTCAAGGTATACGTACCTATATATAAAAGAAAGAACAGCATTTGTAGCACAATGTAACAACATTGTTGGAGCGGTTTAAAAAATCCATTTCCGATTTAATTTCTGGTTTTATGGTCGCCGTCGAAACTCTCGATCTTTTACAGCGGGTCGGACACGATGTCCTATCTGTTCTGTTAATATTCGTCGGAATTAAACGCTTTGTTTCCGAAACAACAACTGACAATACCCGCGAGTTACATTTTTAATCTCGCCCGGTTTTTGTCTACGGCGTTGAGACGAGCGATATTTTTCATTTCATCGACCGCGACTATTACCTGGAGGCTTGGATTGGTAAGCAATATTGATTCAGCTTTACGAGTACATATTAATAGGTACAGTCTGATTTAAAATAATGTTTCGTTCCGTTTTGGTATCACCGACTATTTCTAACGGGTGATATTATTTCCGTTTTTATTTTCATATAAGACATCATTTAGGTTGTATATTGTTTACTTTTTGTTTTATAAGTGTCATATTATATTACTACTGCTAACAGCAGCCTATTTACGGCCCACTGCTGGGCACCGGCCTCCTCTCATAACGAGAGGGTTGGGCTATAGTCCCCACGCGGGCCCAGTGCGGATTGGGGACTTCACAGACATCCTTGAATTACTTCGCTGATGCGTGCAGGTTTCCTCACGATGTTTTCCTTCACCGAAAAGCTCAGTGGGAAATTCAAATTGAATTTCGCACATAAATAATTTCAGAGGTGCGAGCTGGATTTCAACCTGCGACCCTCTGTATGAGAGGCGGTAGGTCAAACCACTAGGCCACCACGGCTATAAAAAATATATGGCTATTTACTTTATTTACTTCATTTTATGTGCCTCATTAAATACCTAAATAAATACATATCAAAAAATATTATACATTTTCTATGTTTGTATGAATTTATGTAAAGTGATTTATTCTTTACATAAATTAACAGCTAGCTTTATCAGCAAATTTGTTCTCGTGCTTTTACATAGAAATTTGTGTAAAGGGGAATATTTTATTAGAATATAAAAAGTACATAATATGTATAGTATGTCGACTCGTACTATAATCTGTCCAAATTTTAATTATCTTATACCACGTAACGACCCCTCGGATTGTTCTCGGGTAAAACGACATACACTCAACAGCAATGAAAAAGGGTCAATTTGTATGGAAAATCCTATACAAAGTGACCCGTTTTCATTGCTGTTGAGTGTAGGTACAACGTACATCAGACTCCTGACTTTTCAACAGCCTTATTATAAGTACCTAGTACCTTCACTAGAGAAAAGGGTATGTATACTTATATCTGAGATAACACGAATGAATCCGGGTTATCTAGTTCTCTAATAAGGCAAAGACTTTTAATAACAAGTCCTTGCTGTACCTAGGTTACGGATTAGGAGTAGTTTTGCGGGGAACCCAATACGCCACTAATAGGGGTTCGGCTCAACCCCGATACAACCTTGTCAGTTACCGATACAAACCTGATAGGTCGCCGATGTGTAGTTTACTCACTCTTAGTAGGTAGTAGATTAATGAAATAACAACAAGAATAATTACTTAACTACCTAAGTAATTATTATTCTTGTTGTTGAATTAAAAGACATTATTTTTACTTCGGTTAGGTCAGGGATCGGCTCTATGAAAGATCTGCAAGTTAGCGGATGGAATAAACATGCATTGGAAACGGTTAGGTATCTTGATAGTTTTTGCAATTACTTACTCCTATATCTTTTTATTCTGTGGTTTTCGTTAGACCTGTTTGCCCTTGTGTACAAATAGGAAAGACAGCTAGATACTTGTACTTCATTTTACTGTAGATCGTGATATTAGTCAGATAAGAATCATGATTTACTATTAATATTAATTCATCTTGGAAGTTACTACAGTTTTAAAAAGGTCGTTAAAATCTTCAATTCATTTGCCTAAACCACTGCACTGTAATTGAGGCCAATCTCTAAGCATTGTAAAGTAAAGCTTATTAAAGAAATTCCCATCAAAGTTTGCAACGTTTAATTGGCCAATTTCTTAACTTCAGCTGACGCAATTTCTCACAGCATAATAACCGGCGGCGCTCAACTTCGGCTTTTATATCGCGGTAGCCACTCAATGCACTTTATGACGCGTGCCCGGCTGGCGTTGCATTTTTATGTCCACTCGACTATAAACTTGATGATCTTTCAACTTTACTGTTGTTTTTCCAATTAGAAACACTCTTGTTTACGACGCCATATATTTCAAAGGATACTTTTAACATTGTAAAACAATCTGTTTCGACCAAGAATAGACATTTCGTTTAAATACTTATTAATATAGGTAGAACTCTAATTTGATCTGCTGTAGGTACAATCGTTCATTAGCACCAATAATTTGCCTTCACGAACTGAAGGTAAATTACCAGCGAAAATAATCCCGTTGGAGTATTTGAAGCGTCAAAAGTTCGGCTGGCGGTCAAAACAACACCGTGCCGTGAAGTTTCCGCCTCTGAACGGCTTTGGAACCTTAAGCCCTGATTAGACCAACTCCGGCGAACAACTTGCATTTTACGATAATCTTCAGCGATTAAAGCCAACGAGTTTGGAGTTATTAAGGTAAAACTACAGCGCTTTTGTGCGCTTCTAATAAATAATAAACACAATAAGTAAATGCGCGTTTTGAAGTACTTTGCGTCCACAATAGGGGCCAGGGCTAATACTATTTGGCATTTTACGTACGTCTATCGAAAATTGATACAATTCAATATCGGCACCTAAGTGTTCACACCGCCTGGATCGAGTCAGACCGCATTATTCCGAAGCAAGTTGCGGAGAGGAAGCTCGTACCGTCCCTCGGGAACACTAATATCTGTATCCTCCAATTTACTTAAACCATCATAGGTACCCCGAATATCGATTCCAATGCCGAAACCATAAACTGATTATTACGTCTGAGTAAACTCCTATAGTGTCTGAGTTTACTTGATAAAATGTACCGAAATTTCCTGGCAGCAAGCCATTTTATTGCAATTCTCGAAACAAATCTTCAGCAAACTGCACAGCGTCAACATTGCGCGGAGATAGAGATTTATAGTGAACGTTTCCAGCATGTATTCGGCGACATATAAGAGGTATTGAACGTACTCTGCTTACAAACAACAAGCAACAGAATAAAAAGATATGAAATAGAAATTTCATCAATATTTCGTCATGTCACCAAAAAGAACTCGTAAAACACGTCAGAAGCTTTTCCATCAACAGTAGGGAGTATAAAAAATTTTGAAAAATATTTCTCATAACCGCAGCAAGAGCTCGAACGCATAATGTTAACAGCTCCCAAAGCCTTTACCTAATATAGCTGGCTTTGGCAGGCTTCTTGCAAAAATATTTTCTAATAAAGCCATAGTGCGCAGTCTGTGGACTTTACAGAGTCAGGCATTGTCGCCGGCGCTAACTATGTTTACAGCTTTATAGACGTAGCGGTCACCCTCTCTCAGTGACTTTATGTGGGTGCCACCGCCTTGGTACGCTAACTTCATTGGAATTTTCTCGTAACACTTTCCGCTTCAATGAAAGTTTGTTTTTATCACACCTCTTTACGTCGCGACGGGTAGGTAATCCACGGTGCCAGTTCTATTTCTGTTCCTTCAAGGAAAATGAACGTAACAAAGAGTAAAAATAATAATGCCTGACTAACAAAAAACCGGCCAAGTGCCTGTCGGGCCACGCGCAAAGTATAGGGTTCCGAAGTTGAGGATGCCCACAGTACCTTTCTAAGACTTATTAGCATCTAGCTAGCCTGTGGTATGACGTGCCCGTCCGACGCCCCTGCCGCTCGAGAAAAATCATTGTTTTTTTAATCATTTAATAAGTTGGTCGACTATGACTCGTAAGTTTGCACAGCCTACTTAGCTGTGATAGTTTTCCTTTCAACTACGTTATATATGTCACAACCGTGATTTTTTTTCAGCCATCCAAATACCACCATTTAGCTGGCACGTGACTCTAACAAAAATAGCACTTTAAAGCTTAATATTTCACAAATGCATCACTTAATCAAAAAATGGTTTTAACAAACCCACGATATATTTTGAAGACCTATTCAACGAAATCCCGCACCATGGGGTACGCAAAAACAATTACATCCCCGCTTTACGAGTGGAGTATCGGGGAGGTACCCTATAAAAAAAAATATTTCAAAATTTTATTGTACCACTTTGTCAGCGTAACTAATATGTATATTCATGCCAAATTACAGCTTTCTAGAACTAAGCATCTCCGAGCAATAGTGCGGACAAACGGACGGACGGACGGACGGACATGGCGAAACTATAAGGGTTCCTTGTGGACTTCGGAACCCTAAAAAGAGGAATTCATTACGAATTTCAGTCTAACAATAGGCGTAGATATAATCCAAGCATACAATTCGGAACGATCTTAGTTTTACGACTATGGATTGAATATTATGTACCCATGTGGCTTGTATCCAACTCAGTTTTGTCTTATATTCAAAGTTTGCGACTATTTGCATAAAAAGATTACAAATAATTAGGTACTTCACCTTCGTTTCCACTCTCCTATGTCTACAGATTAATTTTTTCAACGAAAACCAAAAGTGACCTATAATTGATTAATATGTACATGTATTATTCGTTAGATTAAAACTTCGCTGTTTTGTTCAGGTGACAGGCGTGGTGGGTCGAGCCGAAATGCTGTCGTCGGTGTTTTTCCTGGGAGCGCTCCTGTGCTACGCGCGAGCGGCGAGCAGGAGGCGGTGTACAGGTAGGCACTTGTCACACCAAGAACGAGGAAGCGATTATCTATTGACACTGTCTATTGTCAATTTTGTCGAGAAAAGAACAAAAGATTAGATCGGTGTCAGCAAAAGAGACGCATATATTAATAGTTGATAGCTGACTGTTCACAATGCCGTCGGTCCACTACAATAGTTATTTGTGCAACAAGAGAGCAAAATTGTTTTTTGCTTCGAGTGCCATGTTTGAGTCCTGAGCTAGCGAAAGATTCTATAGTTGAATCACGAGCGTTCAGCGAGTGATTCTAGTTTAGAATCTTGAGCTAGCGAAGGACTCAAAGGCATGAGAAGTAAAAGAAATTGCTCTCGAGTAGCACATACAATTTTTCACCTCAGTAGCGAGAACACATAAAAGGTAGGTACTTGCAAAGAATACTTACAACACGAAAAATCTGAAATAACATTTCTTCTTCACTCCTTTCACTCAAATTATTACTTTAATTTCATGTGTTAAAAGAATTACTTTAAAGTTAGTTATAGAAAATTAAGAAGAAAGACATGATTTGACATGAGACAATGGCGGCAATTTTCCAAACGTATGTTCGGAAACTAGTACAATGATATGTTTCGAATTCATTCGGTAATATTTGAAAACTTTTAGTTTACTTTAAATTAAAACTTTAGTTTAAAATGATAATTATATGAAAACATAATTATATGAAATATAAGTCATTTGAAAATTGTAAGATTTTCAGAAGTTTCAACGAACAACAAATCAACGTATAATTTTAATGTCTAAAAATACGGCGGTACTGATGCGTTGCGCATATCCGAACGTTTCTAATTCAGTTTTTTTTTTCTACGAAAATAGATTCGCACTAAGACTTGCCTTGTATAATTCTACCTCTTTTCTTAAAGAAATAAAAAGAAGAGAGCGGATAAAATCGAGATAGTTAGAATTATTGGTATAAGAAGTAGTTACTAGTTAGATGCCGCAGTATGAAATGACCATTCGCAGTAATCAAATAAAAAAAAAAAAAAAAAGCGCGGGAACGATTTAACTATGGCTGCAAGGCTTAGGCCTTTGCCTTTGCTGATGGGATTGTCTGATGGGATAAAAGGATAAAAAAAAAACAAATTAAAAAAATACTTTGTCTCACTGAGTGAAACAAACACGATTTTGCTCACTAATTTCTGACAGCAAAGTCTACTTGTTCGAGCTGCTGAGGTGAAAATACGTTTTGTTCCTTTCTTGAGCGAGAAAATAGTCGATATAGCTTCTCGGTCATCGTCAGCAGTGGAACCATTGTCCTACAAACACTCACCGAACTAAAATAAAAGTTTTTTATAAATAGGAGCCTAATGTGTTGATAAATAAAAGCTCCACGCGAAACCAATGATATTGCAATTACATACACCCATGCTCCTTACGTCAGTTATATCATTTAATTGGTTTTCGCTACGTAAAAGCTCTCCTTAGATAATATTTAAGAGTAATATTATAACCTCTGATCCTTGCGCACTTGTCTGAATTATGTTACGCGGTCTATATGACTGTGTAAATTTCGAAATGGAATTAACGCGAACAGGAAATAAATTGTCAAATTATTCCTACTCTACAGTAGAGCGAACCAATCCAGTGACCAGTTGCTCGATTTGGTCACCTCATCACATTCTTGTGTTTAGGTCCATGATATGGGCCCGTTTGAGACGGACACTGTTGTCTGTGGTGTCAGTGAGGACATAAGGACACATGTTGATTGAGCCTTATTTTGTACTTTGAGCAAGATTGCCTGATGGTTTCTTTCACCGTTTCCATGTTTAGATATTCGTGGATTTCTGTGTTGCAAATGAACCAAGGTGAGTTTGTGATGGTTCTAAGGACATTATTTTGGAACCTTTGGAGAATTTCAATATTGGAATGACTGGCTGATCCCCATAACTCAATGCCATACGTCCAATTTGTAAATTAGTATAGTTTGTTTTCCATGGATGGATAGGTTGGACTTTCTGCCGATTAGCCAGTATATATCTTTGAATTTGATATAGGCTTCCTGCCGCTTTGACTTAATGTGATCTTTCCAAGTGAGCCCTCGGTCAAGGTGCATACGAAGATACTTGATGCTGGTTTTGTGAGGCAGTGTTTCTCCTCCCAGTTCGATGGTTGGACAGTCGCCCTTTCTGAGCGCAAATGTAATGTGATTTGACGTGGCTGGGCTAGCTCTGACCTTACTTTCCATTTGTTTAGCCATCTGTCGATATCGTTAAGATGGCTTTGTAGTATTGCGGAAGCTTCAGCTGCATTTTTGTGGCTTGCAAGTATGGCAGTATCATCTGCATATGATGCTGTGAGAGTACTTTCATTTTGTGGTAGGTCGTATGTCTACATGGTATACAGAATGGGGCCGAGGATCAGTCCTCGGCCCCATTCTGTATACCATGTAGACATACGACCTACCACAAAATGAAAGTACTCTCACAGCATCATATGCAGATGAAGCTCCCTGAAGTACTCCTGCCTTTATGGGATATATCGGAGACACACGTCCCTCAATGTTGACTTGGAAGATTCGCTTCTCCGGGTATGATTTCAGCAGCATATAAAGTGTATGTGGTAGAGTGTTCTTCAGTTTATAGCATAGCCCTTTGTGCCACACTCGGTCGAAAGCTTGCTGAATATCAAGGTATACGGCGGAGCGGTATACTTTCCTTTCCAAGATCTCTCTGATCTTGTGAGCTACTCTATGGACTTGATTGATGGCGGAGTAACGAGAACGGCAGCCAAATTGACGATCTGGTACTACATTTTCTTTTTCGAGGACGGGAAGTCGGGAACTAAGCGCTCGAGCAGAATTTTTTCAAAAAGCTTGGATGTAACTGGTAGTAGACTGATTGGACGATATGCCGTCACCTCGCTGGGGGACTTGCCTGGCTTCGCAATCATGTGAATTGTTGATACCTTCCATAGGTTTGGATAATACTGTATTCTCAAAATGGCGTTGAACAGTGTCGTCAGGAATACTATTCCTTTTTGAGGCAGCTGTTTAAGTATTTCAGACGTAATTAGGTCGAAACCTGGCGCCTTCTTGTCTTTGAAGTTGTTTATTACTCTAACTGTTGTGGCATTACTGGTTTGATGGGAAGTGCCATTTGGTGGGCTTGCGCCACTTCTACTTCGTCTATTTCATCTTTAGGAAATCGTGCATCTGCGTCGTTAGGCTTAAAGTTATTTTCCAGGATTTTTCCAAATAGTACAGCTTTTTCTTCGTATGTTCTAGCCCAATCAGTACGCCTTTTTTTATTTTACGGAGGTGAAAAAAATTGAGATGGTGGCGCATCCTGGACGCCCGGAAAGGCCACAAAGACTGGTGGCGGAAGAAAGGGGAGCCTTTGCTTGCCCAGCAGCCTTAAAGGCAGAAATGAAAATAGAAGAAGTTTCCCATTTCCTTTCCTTATTTACCTGTAGTGAATCAAACCGGATCGTGATGAATGACCGTCGTCATGGCGACCGGCGCCATTACCGTGTTTACGCAGGCCTAACACGCTTAAGCTTTATCACGCTTCCGCTCATTAATAAGGGGATGTGAAGCGTGATTGGTCCTGTGGAAGCTGATTTTAAAACCGACCAGTGATTTGGCAAAAAGTCGTTCCGACTAAATTAAATGTATCGGATCACTTCTCATTTCAAAATGATTTCTTGGTGAGAGCCTTTTTAGGGTTCCGAAGTCCACAAGGAACCCTTATACTTTCGCCATGTCCGTCCGTCCGTCCGTTTGTCCGCACTATTGCTCGGAGATGCTTAGGTCTAGAGAGCTGTAATTTGGCATGAATATGCATATTAGTTACGCTGACAAAGTGGTACAATAAAATTTTGAAATATATTTTTTTATAGGGTACCTCCCCTACTCGTAAAGTGGGGATGTAATTTTTTTTTCTTGCGTACCCCATAGTGCGGCATATGGTTGAATAGGTCTTAAAAAAAGATTGTGGGTTTGTTAAAACCATTTTTTGATTAAGTGATGCGTTTGTGAAATATTAAGCTTTAAAGTGCTATTTTTTGTTAGAGTCACGTGTCCCTTCCCCCCTGCCAGCTAAATGGTGGTATTTGGATGGCTGAAAAAAATCACGGTTGTGGCATATATAACGTCGTTGAAAGGAAAACTATCAGAGCTAAGTAGGCTGTACAAACTTACGAGTAATAGTCGACCAACTTATAATGATGATTTTTCTCGAGCGGCAGGGGCGTCGGGCGGGCACGTCATACCACAGGCTAGCTAGATGCTAATAAGTCTTAGAAAGGTACTGTGGGCATCCTCAACTTCGGAACCCTATAATTTGCGCGTGGCCCGACATGCACTTGGCCGGTTTTTTTTTAGAATGTTAGGTTGGATGTATGAAATTCATAAAAAGTGAACTTCTTGTTTACAAACTGCAATCTTTACAATACCGACAAACAAATTATTTACCAAAAAATTAGGATACACATTTCTCTATTTATTCTGTTGGCAATCTCATATTTTGTCAGTTCCTAGGATCGTAATCTAGCAGCAGTAAATTATTGATAGATATTGTCCAGACAAAGTTTTACGGCATTTTACGGTAGTGAGTGTGTCGTCAATTCGTCTTACCCAATATCCCCCAGCGCTCACAAGGGTTTTTACCTACTTTAATATTCAGCTTAATGATAGATGGTATAGATGTCAAAAAAATCTAATTAGTCCGTCAGGTACATTATCTAAAACCATTTGACCCTTTTTTTATTTTTATTTCGTTTCGTAATCCAAAATTGACGAAATTACGACGGTTTTACAATTCACTCGCATCCAGAGTGTTTAATTGCAAATCTATTTAGATTTGCAATTCATGATACCGTCATCATGTCTTGAGCTATTGCGACTGTATCAGACTGGCGGTACGTGGCAGCATGCGCGGCGTGCGTGGGCGTGGCCATGCTGTGCAAGGAGCAAGGCATCACCGCCACCGGCGTCTGCGTCGTCTACGAGATCTTCGTGGCGCAGAAGGTTAGACGCATCACCTCATTATGATCCCAGAATCTCAAGATATTGCACAATTGTAAGAAATGATCAAGACGCTAAAATAGTCCCTGCAGCCCTTCCTCTTTTATGTCGCCGCGGAGCTCGAAATTCTTGCTTCTTCGGCACGACATGTAATCAAATGTTGCAGTCGG